>JAATLQ010017949.1:0-13658 GCA_013421005.1 Heliconius erato x Heliconius himera | reverse complement strand
ATATTAGACTTCGGTCTTTGCATCAGAATAATTGACCTTTCGCTTTTGCGATTATGGTTTTCCATTATAAGAATCACAAATATTAACTATTCCGATCCGTCCCGGAGGGTTCAGAGCCGAACGGCCGGAATCCACGGTAAGTGGCGGGTGCGGGGCCACTCACTATCCCCCCTTAGTTATAACCATCAGTAATGACTGGGTGTAACAGAGAGGAGGATAGGACGTCTACGATATTCTTTTAGAAATATCACGAGAGAATGAAACGGACAGACAATGACATTTTATTTATCATAATATCTTTTATTTGTATTTATATTAAACTTATTGTACATTTAATATTTATATTGTTACCTCTGAATCTCTAAAAGATCCCGGATTACTTACGACCACTACGAAAGAGTTCTAACTATATTAGACGTATCACGAGCCATACTAAAATATTCAAATTATTATTTAAATATTTTATTGAGTGTAGGGTGGGATGTCAGTTACAGTGTACACAGCATCCACCTGCACCCCGTTGTCCATATTCTCAAACAAGTAAGTAGCATATAACAATAAATTAGTAGTAGTAGATTTCTGTTGTACAAATCCATGCTGCTCTTGTAAGATATCATTATGCACAAGAGGGTACAGTTGGGCGTGTACTAATCGTTCGAAGACTTTTGCTAGCGTGGACAAAATCGATATCGGTCGATAATTTTTAATGTTGTCTCTGTCTCCACTCTTGAAAACGGGTGTTATATGCGTCGTCTTCCATAAATCAGGAAAAATGCCTTCTTGCATACACTTGTTATAGATAATTTTAAGTGGAACGCATAGTGTACCCGCGGTAAGTTTTATGAACGAGGGTGGTAAGGAGTCGGGTCCAGCACCCTTATTTGAGTCTAGTGCCCTTAACACCTTAAAGACATCGTTTTCAGAAAAGTATAAAGAGCATATATTGTTATTACTAGAGTTAGTATCGCCTACCGATGACTCCCATGTTTCTATATTAAGTGTAGACGGCTCATATACAGATTGAAAGAAATGCGCGAACATTTTACATATCATTTCAGGGTCGCTTGATGAATTTCCCATATAGGTCATAGTTGTCGGTATTCCCGGTTTGATTTTAAGACAAGACATGTAATTCCAAAAGGATTTTATATTTTTAGTTAAACTTTGTTCCGTAAATGATATGTAATTGTCAAAGGACTTCCTACTTTCCATATCAAATCTTCTTCGATACATGGAGAAGAGTTCATAATCACCAATATTTTTATACTTTTTCCACTTTACCCATGCTTTAGCTTTAGCCTTAAATATCCGTCGAAGACTAGAAATGAGTGACATATATTTGCTTATAAGCAAATATATGTCACTCATTTTCTTTCAGTGATCAGTTTACCATTAGGTAAATGTATCTCTTATTTTTTTAATTTTCAAGCTGTGTCCCTTGTATAGGCAAGGCAATAATTTTAATTTGATATAAAGATTCGCCGTTCTCCACTTTTTGCTCAATTTTTGAGGCTACCAGAGCTATGAACTGAAATAATTTATTCCTCCAAATGGAAATGAACTCACAGCACACCGCGTTTACACACGGCCTCCACAATAACAGCATCTTTTACCATATTCATAAATATAATATTTAAATAATACGGAGCAGGTCTTAGTAAATGACTTGCTGTCAGGTCGGGATCGTTAAAGCACTTCCTGACGAGGGACCTCTATATGACTACATAGTTTACTGGTAAAGACTTTTCCGTGTACCATATACGTGTGGGAGAAGAATTAAGTTATTATTTTCTTTATTATTCTAGAAATATTGTGATGTAGGTACTCATGGCGTTTTCACTCTTTATCCTATAGATCATGGTAGGTAGAGGACATTTAGTGTCAAGACCCTATTTTCTCTTCCATTTTCGAGACATTGTGAGTAGAGTGGCGGAATCTGATGCCACGGGGAAATTAAAAATATGATTTCAAAATTGTAATTCCAAGGGAATTATTATATTTACTTTTCTTTCTTGTTCTACTAAGACCAATCCGGCATTTAGTTCCGCCACTCAACACGTCAGGTTTTCAAGAAAAAATAAACATACATCCTTGATTTAGTAAAATATCATTTTTAGTATCTTTGAACAAAAATTGAGTTACTCATAATAAAATTTATACCTATTGGAAAGGAAAACCAATGAAAAACTATCCAGTCTAAATACATTTTTATCAAAAACCCTTTAATACGCTCATCTATCATAGTAGGTATTTCAATTAAACGACACGACAAAGTTAAAAAACGTATCTATAAAAATCTAAAACTCAGGCATTCAACAGTTTCTTACTGTGAAAATGTTACATTTAACATTTTAAAATTACTTCGGCAGAATTTAAGATTTCTAATTCATATTGTATATACTAAGATATTTCCAGAAGTTAGGGATATTTTATCTACAGGTTTGTCTTCGTTACCATTTTTTCCGTTCCTGTTGGAATTTTGAGAAATTCTCTATTGGTACTTTGGTCAAAGTTTCTACATTAGTTAAAGAACGAAGCATTTTCCTCACATAATAATAAATTAATTCTGGTAACGTTAAAATTATAAATTTAAATTTACTTGTGTGTAGAAGGAAATATTTAATATTTTCATTTCCTCGCTCTGGTAAAGCGCGGCGTTGAGTTTTACCATTTAACTCGCTATACTTCCAGAATTCGGCGGTAAATGAACGGAGTGTCTTAACACTAGATTACCATGTTAATGATGTTGCTTTGTAAAATATATAGCGTGAAGCAAAAAAACTTTAAACGTAGCAGGATTTGAATCAGTACTATTACTATTTTGTGCTTAAGCACATTTATTGATTAGGTGTTTGTGTGAATTGATTCGAAGTATCCTTAAGGATATTTCGAATCAATTCACACAAACACCTAAACAATAACAATAATATTAGAAGGCACTATCAAAACCATCCTTAGTCATTTAATTTTGTTGAAAGAGATATAAAAGTAAAAATTGTCCATAAAATGGAATGGTTGGGATGGCACAAAAACTGTAATGCTGTACTTAAATAGATTAAATTGGAAAATTAGTGTTGTAATATGATCATATCGCCGTGGGTGACTTGGAATAATGTAATGGGTTCAAATTCATTTTCTAGAATTATTTGTATGTTGAATATAGATGTCGCCGTGGTGGCACAGTGGGGCAGTGTCTGACTGTCACCAGTACAGGACAGAGTGACTTGTCACTAAATTATTACCCCATTTTATATCAAATAGTTCCCATTCGTTAATTTGAAATATTCACAACAGAAACTAATATAATATATAATAAATATTTTAAAAATACTATCACCTATTTGTTAAATATTTCGAACACGCTTAAGCTTTTACCTCAGACTGAGAACTTACAAGCATGTTTATTACGCTCGATGTCATAATACTGACATTTTTATGAAGCCTTTTATCACTTCTAGAGTAAATTGTTTGATATCACATTTCCTAGAAGGAAGTTATCTTTTTAAAAATGGACAAATTTGATAATTAATTAATAATCTCATAAACAAAGTCGAAATTCAGAGCAAAGACTTAAGCAATTTGAAATTCTTTAAAAGAATGGATGTGGCATATCTGTCGTTTAAACACAATTTATAAGGCACACTGCGGAGTGCAACTTTGGCAGTAATATATGTATAGTACAATAAACATAAGAAACGGACTGGATCTGCCATTTTTATAATTTTGATGTTTTTTTCCAGGGCGGGAACGTATCGTGAAGACATTTTGTTCACCATTATCTGTCAAATTTGAAATATTGTGTGATGAGTTGATTGAGTGAGGACTCAACGTTGCGATTTTTGTAGTCAGAGCGAGGAAGTGTAAAACAAATATTTAATTGTGTTTTGGGTATCAAGTCCAAACTATCTAGACCTTGAGTATCACTTCCCCAATATTTGTCATTTACACATATTCAATGATAAGTCGTTGTGCAATGGCACAGTTTCTGACAGTAAATGCAACGGCTATCGATTCGATTCCCTTTTGACTGAATGAACTGTCTAGATTTTTCTTGTTATAATAATAAATTATAAAACTAATAATAAACTAAACTGGTGCTTTCAGGTCCTCCACTCAATACGCAATCTCTCGAAAATTAAATGAAACGTAAGAACCAGAGTGCCTTAATCTCAAGTTCCCTCTGCCTAGCCTACTGTATGCGTGTAGCTATTTATTATTTGACTTATACAAACATTATATAATTCAAATCCTTATTTTCTGTCCATCACAAAGCCTTTAACCGCAAAGCCTATAGAGCCCTGAAGAAACTTTAAACTTCGCGAACTAATCAAATTAATCTGAAAGTCATTACCGTTGAACCATTTGTGACGATATCCGTTGGATTGTCAGCGTTTGACAGGCGAATGAATCATAATACAAAGTTTTACTTGCGTGGATTGAAATTTTAGGAGAATTTGAACTTTATTACCTTTAAATAAGATTGAAAACGTATTTTGACGAAATTCTATTATAACACTCTTAATGAGCAGCTTGAAATAGAATTTTTCCGTCATTTCGATAATTTAATTATATTTAACTTAATTAAAAGATAGATTAATGTAGAAATTTAACTAATAATTTATTTAATTTAGAGCGAAGAAATGGAAATATAAATTTAAGTAAATATTTCATCTCCTCGAGTGGGGATCGAACCCACAACCGGTCGGTTTTGCAGTCACACCTCGTGCCGCTGCGCTACGACCGGCCTCTGTATTTCTAGTTAGACTTTTTTTAGCTTCAGCAGTAGCAGGGGAGGCAGAGGGAACCCGAGTCTAGTATTAAGAATTAAGATACTCCGTTCTCCTTCAGATACTTCCATACTCTACCTTCCGCCGAATTCTAAACAGAACTCAACGACGCGCTTTTACCTCGCTACTAGAGCGAGGAAATGAAAATATAAAAAAAAATATTTCCTCGAGTGGGAATAGAGACTCGACTCAGAAATTACAAGTTCCAATTTCAGAATATTTTAAATAAAAATAAACAAAAAATACAGTTTTTTTTGATAACATAAATGCCTATTTAGAAAACGTATAAAAATTTGAACGTAGCGGGACTCGAACCCGTGCCTCTTGGAAACCGACCAGGTCTGACCACTAAGCCATACATTCCTGTTATCAAACATAATAACGACCATAGTGTTAGTTTTCCTCCTCCTCTTTCCTTTTTTATAATGCTAGTTTAGATTTTCTCTAAATTCAAAATCTAATTCTATTTATATACAAATGAATGTAGTCGTAAATGTGTCTGATATGTTAAGCAAATAGAGATAAATTAGTAGTTACTAAACTAAAAACACGCTTATGTCAACCAAATGCATGATAAAAAGGAAATAATCAGTAAAAACTCTGTATGTTTACTAGTAGTAGTAGTCCAAGGTTCCATTTGCCATCATTCAACTGCATCATCAGACCAGCTCGATGGTATCATAATATTGTCATGTGATATAACATAATTGCCAAGTTTCATGATGATATATGAATTAGACTTACGTGTAATTTAGTAATCTAAATTCTCGTCCTAATAAAATCGTGTTAAAAAATCTTCTCACCTATTCCCCCATAGTTTTTCTCAATTTTTCAACAACTTCAAGATATTGCGTATTAAGTAGCGGAAATCAACGCCGCGGCTTGACTACCAGAACAGAGAAATGGTTAAAATATATTTAATTTATTTGATGTACTAATTCCCCCAAATCAAACTCACGTCGCGTTTACATTGACAGTTTGACACTGTATATAAAAAGAACTCCCACCAATTCCATCCACCTTCACCCGTAAACACTTAGAAGACCATAAAACTCCATAGATGTAAGAGATTTATGTTTCATTTTCAGTACATCGGCCATTCCGCTTGTTTTATGTCCCGAAATACACGATTGTACCTACATAAGCTGAGAACATTTAGTAACAGATTTATATCGGGATGTTCTTTTAGTTTTATTGTAGTCTTGTCTATTTAGCTTCCATTAAAAAATTTGTGGGGCCTTCGCGGCGCATCAGCATTGCGTAATGTTTTGGTGAGTGCGACAGTAGTGGGTTCGATTTCCAAATGGAAGAATGAATTGCTAGATGAAATAAATTTCATCTCTCTAGTAATACAATAAGCGTGACATTGACTTCCGCAATTCTATACTCGCCGTTGACACGCCAAATGCCCCAAGAATACTATGATAAATGGGAAACAGGAGTGAGCTAATGGGATCGGATTATTTTAACACTAGGTTCCTACGTTCCTTATACCTACCCTGACCGCTATGTGCGGGATACAACGTGAAACAATAAAAAAATAAATGTTCTTACCTACACTCAATATCAAATGGTCAAAATATATGTAAAAGTATGTATATTCAAAAGGCTTTGAAGCGATTTGTGATTGATTGATTCCCACACTCCCAGAGTATGTCAAATTGCGACCAATTGCTGCCAGCGAGAGGCTTTTATAACTTTTGTTACGTTTTAAGTTCATATATGAATTCAATATAATGTGAATTTTCTATAGATAGAGGATAAATGAATATAATGTTATGTAGACGTATTCCGTTTGATTTTAATATTACTTTTTCAATAAATAAATCCTCTATTCTTGTACTTGGACTGTCAGCGCGATGATTGTAAATTCGATTCCCACTCTGGTAAGATTAAACGTGCTGAAATTGAGATTAAAGTGTTTGGTTACTAGGTTCCCTCTTAGTACTGTACTATATGAGGCTCGCTTTTTTTTGCTGCTGTTTTTGAAATTAAGTGTTTGATATATTTTTTGCCGCTTCAATACATGCTTAGGGAATATTTTGTACAATAAAATTTAAAGAAAAGAATACAGATCGTATATCTGTAATAGTGTCAGATCTCAAAAATAATCTATTTTCGTACGCCCGCGGCGGTGAGTTCTGCTGATCGACATCTCCATGCGGAACTCGAACAATTACTTAGCTTCACGCTATATATAGCACGGCAGGCACATGCATGATAGAAAATGGAAGTAGTTCCCGTCATGTCCCTCATTCCGCCCAATTTTAGAGACATTGTGTGTTAAGTGGTGGAACTGAACGTTGCATTTTGTTACGTAACCAGAGTAAGGAAATGGAAATAAGTCATTCCTCCAAACAAAAATCGAGCTCCAAACCATTGTCACGACGGTTAAGTACGGCCATTTTCCGCAATAAAATAGGACAAAATTAAGCCTAAAAGGCTAACACCGATATAACTGTAAAAAATAAATATGTTTTACATAATAAAACTATAAATATATTAACCTCGTACAGATCTCCAGTTTATATGGCACAGTTGCATTAACTTACACGTGATAGGCTTATAAGGGACGTGACGGTAATATTTTCACTCACACAATAATGTCGATCTTTCGTCTGTTGTACTAAAAAAGCATTTAGGTTCGAATCTGAGGTAAAGCCTGCTGGTTTTCGATTATGTATGGCAAGCCATTAACTATTGCACACTTATGGTTTTTTAAATGCATTGTTTTAAAAAAAATAAGAAACCTGTCGTGGCGCCGGGGCACAAAGTGTGACTGGAAACGCAACAGATTGTGGGTTTGATTCCCATTCGATTAAATAGAATGTATAATATTTTTGTGTCTTAACCTCTCAAGTTCCCTCTGTCTACCCTGCTGTGTGAGGGATACAGCGTGAAGCTGATTTATAATATTTTTTGTCTGGTTTAGTGTCGGGGCAAAAAACATTGAATTCTACCACGCTGGCGGTAAATGTGTAAATGGTGGGGTTCCAGAAAGGCGATCAGCCCTCGCGGTGTCTTAGACGTAATTTAGACAGTAATCATACCTATGACTAGAAAATAGAGACACTAAACCGAAATTACAATATAAAAATATTGAGAGAGTTATAAATAATAGCTATATCCTGAGCTAGGTTTAGTTAGGATGCATGGCTCGGCTCTACTGGCTTAAGACGGTATGTAGGCGGCCTTAGTAACGATAGAGATCGAAGGTTCGTATGATTTATGTTATTTATACGGTGTCTTAGTTTTATTTTTGAGTTATAATATCATATTATCAACTTCATATTTTTTCCCTGAAATATTCAATATTTTCATTTCCTCGCTCTGGTGACGAGATAAAGCGCGGCGTTGAGTTTCGCTATTTAACACGCAATGACTCAAGAATTCGACAGAAAGTGACAAACGGAAGCGTCTGAATGAACTACTAAACGTTTGAACACTAGGTTCCCAGGTACCCTCTACCAGCGACCCTGCCACATGCGGGACTCAGCGTGAAGCTAAACAAATACTTTTCCCTACATACAGCAGTACAGACAGAGGGAACCTAGTGTTAAAATTGTCAACATTTCGTTCCCCATTTTTCACTCAACTACCCACACATTGGTAGCTGAACTCAACTTTCAGCAAAATTCATTCACCCAAGTAGGAATCGAACCGACAACCTTCACGTTTACTTTTAGACGATACAATTACGTTAGAATTTAAGCTTAACTGAAAGTCTTTCCAAGCTGATATCCGTCTAACAGACACAGTTTGTCACTACACCGCGTCTATTTATCTTGTAATGCTGTAAAGACGCCGCTTTCTATTATCAAAGATTTATACAGTGAATTAACTATTAGCTGACGCCGGCTTGATTCGTTTTTGCGATGACTGTGGGTGCGATTGCTATTTGGGGCAATGGTTTATTTAAATAGTTTTGTTTCCACTGTGAAATATATTTTTAAGGCTTATCTGATTAAGAATATGATAATTATTATAGATTCATGCTTATACATGTAGCAGATATCTTGAATATATAGAGCAGAGCAGGTCTCTACCTGCTATAAGAACGATACAGCGTGAACTTAGTTTTGAGACACTTCGTTTCTTTGTTTTAGAGATGTTGTGTGCTAAATGGCGAAAGTGTTTTCTGCTTTGTGTTTTGTGGATTCCCACTCGAGGAAATCAAATATTTATTTATGTTTTAATTTCTTGGTTTTACTGTCGAGGCAAAGCGCGATGTGGAGTGGTGTACTCGACGGAAAGTGGGGAACTGAGTGTTTTAACACTAAGTAGGGGGACCTACCTACCCTGCTGTGTGCGGAAGGCAGCGTGAAGCTGATTTAATTTTGATTTTATATTATACATACAAATAAAATAATTCCTTATACACGACATACTAACTAGATAGCCCAGCGATATTATATTACTCTTATAAATAGTAATCATTAAAGCCAAACTACATTTAAAATTTTAATATATGCTTCAATGTGAATCAAATTCACTGAATTGCAACGGCATACTTTAAATATTAATTGGAATATTTATAGAACCTGGTGTTAGGACACTCCGTTTTCTAATTTCCGTAAAATGGTGGAGCTCAACGCCGCGTTTTATCTTATTTATTCGCCCGAGTGGAAAAAAATATAACTCACAACACAATTTATAGTAATATTTTTTATATTTGATTATAACAAACTAAAATGTACTTGGAATTATAAAGGTCTAAATTCTTCCACTTAAATATTCCATAAGAAGAGTAAAAGCACTCGTACTCTACAGAACGTTTTCCTTAAGATTGCAATTACGATATCAGGTGGAAATTACAAATTCGCTTAACATTTTTGACGAGATATCACTTTAGAAATAAGAAGAGAAGAGAGAAATATTGCTTTTGCCTTCTTTTTTTTCCTAAATCAAGACTTTACCTATTGTGTGTATAATGTTTCTCTCGTCAGAGTTAAAAAAAAGATAATCTAATGTCATGAAATTCCGTTCGCCACTGATTTAAGACATTGCGTAACGAGTGGCAAAACACAATGCTGCGGATAGGCAGAAGGAACCTGTGTACTTAGTGCTAAAACACTACGTTTCCATTAAGACACTTCTATTCACCACTTTCCGCTGAGTTTCGGAGGATTAGATATTAAGTGTTGGAATTTAACACCGCGCATTGACTTGTTGCCAGAGCGAAGAAATGAAAATATTAAATACTGTATTCCCTCGATGGCAATCGAAGCCACAACCTATTGTGCTTACAGCTATACGCTTATGCCCCTGCGCCAAGACGGGTCTCAGGAGCAATTTATTTTATCAAATTGAGGCTTAACCAGTTCTTTTGTAATATTAAATCAATTCTTGAGGAAAAACCCCCGTACCTAAATGTAGATTCCACATTTTAATTTAACTTAAAGCTTTAAAGAGATTGTTTTTTAAATTGATTTAGTGAAATTTAAAAAAAAAATATCAACTTGCTCGGTAAATATTTAGAATAAAAATGTATAGTTAAATTCTTAACTTTTATCTTACACATGATATTTTATTTATATGTAAGTAAGAAGCCTGTCGTGGCGCAGTGGTACATGCGTGCGACGAAATTGAGGCAAAGCACGACGCAACACCTCTAAATTAGGTGGGAACAGTGCATCTTAACACTAGGTTCTGAGATTCCCTCTGCCTACTCTGCTACCAAACATACGATCCACCAGATTAAATTTCTCTAACAAAGGCATTAAGAAATTCCTACCTTTACCTCTATTCAAGTGTAGGTTATAAATTTAGAACGTGACACTTCAGTAATGAAAGCAAAGAACTAGATATATTGATATTTAACGAAGCTCGAAATTATGTTTACATACTGATTTACACTTATATTTTTGAATTATAGGTAACAGTGGTATGGGGAAAAATACACATTTTTTTTCCTATTTTAAAAGGATATTGTAGAGAAAAAAAATGTCAAAAAGATCGTTAGCTTAAGCAGTTTTCCACAAATATTCTTTTCAGAAATAATGAAAAAAAAATAAAATATCATTTTTTCATACCATTTCTTAGTCTAAAGCTAATTTTTAATTCAAAAAAGATCACAAAGTTTAGATAGAGGTTTCCGTAACTTAACGCCGCTTTGCGTATAAAATGAACAAAACAAAACATAAGTATTATATAATCACCTATTATTTGACATTCAAACAATCATAATATGTGTTACTCGTATATGATATATATAAAACTTCCGTTACTGAGTGAGCGATAGGAAATAAAATAAAACCAAAAAAAGCAGAATATTCTTACTTACGTCTTAAAATCAATACATACAAAGACACTGTTATCTTTTTCACAAAACTTTTACACTTAATTGAAAAACGAAGTGGAAATTAATAACAATATTCGTATAAACTGAAGTTTCACTAAAAGCTAGACCAAAGTGTATGAAATATGCTTAAACTTTGCACCGGCAGATGCTAAAGTGCAACTAATATAATATACTTGTAAACTCTTAACAAAGACTGGAACTTCATTTTATAAACTGACACTATATTCAATTAAATTTAAAGTTTGGTATGCATTATTATTATTATAGAGACCGTCGTGGCACAAAGGCACAAGTGTCGGTTGTGCGTGCGATTCCTGCGCGAGGGAATGAAATATTTAATATTTTCATTTCCTTGTGCTGGTACCGCGGTGTTGAGTTCCAAAACTCAACGGGCAATCCTCCGAGAATTCAGCAGAAAGTGGAGAACAGAAGTGTCTAAACACTAGGTTCCCAGGTTCCCTCTGCTCTGCCTACCCTTCTATGTACGGACGAACAGACGGAGCGGGGTTGAGTTCCGCTACCTTACATGATATATCTAAAATTAACATAAATTTGAGAACAGAATGTCTTAAGAATTAAACTTTAATTAAGAAATGATTTCAGTACAATCTTGATATCAGAAATTGTATTACAAAATGATTTATCACTTCAAGAGAATATTTTAAACATTACGTTTTGAATATTGGAAGGATATCAGCATTACGTAAATTAATGCTGTACATTATATTACTGATATTTAAAAATGAACTTTAACCGTTCTAAACATAAGGTTTTAATTTCACTTTATTTTGTTCAAACAGCTCTGTCCTGGCAATTTAGAGCAAGTAGCTAGATTGTGAACGCTTAAGTAATGATCGTATAGAATACATACTCGTATACATATATTCTGCTCGAGGCCTTGCTTTTGTTAGTTTCATAGAGTGATTTCATTAAATTTTCCACTAGGTTCCAAGGATCCTTCTACCCTGTTATATCCATAATACGGCGTGAAGCTAAAAACAATTTATTTTATTTGGCCAGTAGTAACTCTTTCTAATCGTCTATACAAATATAATAAAGCGGAAGAGTTCGAGATCTCTGTACCTACTGATCAGATTTGCATTTTTTTTGTTTTTTATGAAAGCTACATTCCTCAGGAGTACTATCTATATAACACCAATTTTGTAATTACTAGATAACCTTAAATAACGAAATGACAACTATAATGAACGCCATTAAATTGCTGTAAGCGCGTGCGCTGCAAAAATAGTTGGATATATGTAAGTATATTTAAAAAAAAAATCAATATTCATACAATTCTAAAAAAATCCTTGACTCAGTATATTTTATAATAAAAAAATAATTGAAAATTCCAAGGTAATATTTTACTTTTTTTTATGAATATCGAAACTTACGAGTCAAAGCTATTCCATCATTAAAGAAATTTTACGAAGATAACCTTTGACTTATATAGCATGTAATTCGGACGATTACTTTTCGAGAAAATGTAAAATTAAAATAATTCAACGCTCTGTTTACGGCTGCAAGCCTAGACTGAAGTCCCGCGCCCTTGCCGCAGATGACATCTTCTCAAGCAGCCACGTGATGCTTGCACTTTCTCAAAATGATTAAAAATGAGTGAATGTATTTAAATATATAATCAATTACTTGGCAAATTTAGCAAACGGAAAATATTATATGTAGTTTGCGGGCAAAGCCGCGAGTGGGCCGCTAGTAGTATCTATATATTTAAGATTTTTATTAGTTTCACTTTGTAGCCCGCTAATATAGTATAGTGAACAGAGGAAACCTAGTGTTAGACACTTCGTTTCCCTCTTTACGCCTAATTGTTAAGACATTGCATGTTGAAAGGCGTATCTTAACGTTGCGCTTTATCTTGTTTACAGACCGAGAAAATAAAAAATAAGTTATTTAAGATAATCAAAGAAAATAAAAACAAATGTTAATGTTCTACTGCAGTCAGCATTTCCAAAGTTCCACACTGTGAGAGTTAATATACAAGAATTATAGATTCAATTTCCACTCGAGGTTTCAGGTTCAAAATTGTTTTTATTTCTTCTCCGGTTAGATTAGACAAATTAGTAGCATCGAGTTCCGCGACGCTACTTTGACTTTGCTCCTGGCATTATATAACGATATATTATACAGGAAATATATTATAATTTACTTAAAACTTAAGAAGATGATCCTTACATTAGCATTTGATACGACGCCGTTACAGAGTTTAATCAAGATTAATGTGATGTACACTAATTAAAAGCTACACATTAATTTAGGTAGAATACTAAACAAGGTAAGCATTTTGCTTTAGCCTATTCCTTATGTGATTATAATTATTTATTACTAGCGGCCCGCCCACGGCTTCGCCCGCTTAAAATACATGATTATTGATTTAAGCAGAATTGATTGACAACTATAATAAAATAAAATAAATAAATAAATCAGCTTCACGCTGTATCCCGCACACAGCAGGGTAGGCAGAGAGAACCTAGTGTTAAGACACTCCGAATATATATATATATATATATATATATATATATATATATATATATATATATATATATATATAT
>JAATLQ010017941.1:0-11805 GCA_013421005.1 Heliconius erato x Heliconius himera | reverse complement strand
TTTTTTTTTTTTTTTTTTTTTTTTTTTTTTTTTTTTTTTTTTTAGTTCCGACGCATCGACTCGCGGGGTCTGGCACACTGGCATTTGTTGGTTCTGGCGCTTGCGCCAGAACCAACGAATCCATACTACTGTCGTGGCACAGTGGCAGCAGGGTGTGACTTTAACACGACGGTTGTGGGTTCGATCCCACTCGGGGCAAAGCACCTGCATCACAACGGCCTCTTGGATGAATATAATATGGGATAGCTATTTTAGTTTATGTTGAGTTTTTTTTTATGCTGAAATCTCATATATATATTAGAGAAAGCAGAGGTAACTTAATGTTAAGATACTCCTCCAAGATCAACATTTATACGTTGAGTCGCGGAACTGAACTCAGCGAAGTAAGTAGTGTGATTATTTAGATAAAATCAAAAAACAGGTTCACGCTGTATCCCGCACACAGCAGGGTAGGCAGAGGGAACCTAATGTTAAGACACTCCGTTCCCCACTTTCTGCCGAATTCTGGAGGCATTGCGTGTTGAGTGGCAGAACTCAACGCCACGCTTAACCTCGACACCAGAGCGAAGAAATGGAAATATAAATTTGATTATTTAGATAATTTAATAATTAAATGTAATATTTTAAGCCCTAATAGATAGAACTCTGTCAAAAGACTTGTGTAGAAGAAGAGGGAACGTTGGAAATGAAAAAAGAAGAAATAGAACATTTTGTTAAAAAATTAAAAACAAAACCGTACAAGACATTACAATATTTACATATATTAATCAAGTGGCAAAAGAAAAATACTGAAAATGGTTATGTTTACTAAAAACTATAAGAAAAGCTCATTTATTTTTTATAAATAATATTACATATTTCAATTTTGTAATAATAATTTAGTTTGTTCCACACACAAACGTCCACGCAAGTAAGACGTCTCAGCAGGTCGCCGCCGGTTCAGTGGAGACTGGCTCCGATGTATTCACTATAGCGTGATGAGGGGAGATAATTAAATTGAAGTATAATCTGTATAGACGATAACTACCTTCTCATGATATGATATTAATAAATAATGTAAAAATTATAATTATTTAATATTTGAATGTTTTTTAAATATTTTTAGCCAGAAACCTAGGAACCTAGTGTTAATATACTCCGTTTCCATTAAGACACTTCCGTTCTCCACTTTCCGCTGCGTATTGAATGGAACGCTTTGCCTCGTTACCAGAGCCAGGATATAAATGTTTTTTTATATAATTTCTCCGAATGAGAATCGGATCCACGACCGCCGCGTTTACAGTCGCGCACTTTTGCCCCTGCGCCACGGCGATATTTTTTTATGTTATTAAATTATTAAGGCATCTTCTAAATTCTATAAAATCAATAGAAAAATGACATGATATCACTGTGTTGTCACTTTTTATCTAAAAGGCTTAAGGCATTTTAAGCATTTGGTTGGTAATTTAGAAAACTATTTAAACTACAAGTTGTTTAATCAAAACAGGGAAAAGAAAATATTATAGAAATACTATATAATAAATCAAATACCATATATTTGACATTCTTCAAATGCTCCAATATATATGCCCCATGCATACTATCATATTATGCGTATAATAAAAGTAACTGTCACTCCATTATTCATATATCTTTATAGAAATAGCTTACTGCATAATATTACAGATGTGTGAAGCAAAAAAATATATTAAAATTATATTTTTATAGACAACAATATAATAATAATAAAATATTAAAAAAAATAATTAAATCAGCTTCACGCTGTATCCCGCACACAACAGAATAGACAGAGGAAACATAGTGATAAGACATTGCGTTTCTTACTTTCCGTCGAATTCTTCGAGGCATTGCGTGTTAAGTGGCGGAACTCAACACCGGACTTTTGCCTTGGTGCCAGAGCGAAGAAATGAAAATATTACAAAATAATAATTCATTTCCTCGAGTGAGGATCGAACCCAGAACCGTCGCGTTTCAGTCACATCCTTGTACCACTGGGCCACGACGGCCTCAACAATAAAATATAGGGACGGTATCATCATAAACAAAATATTCTAGTTTCTCATAAATAACGATGATTTATATTAATGTGTGCGTACTGGTGGTTTCTCCCCCGGATTCCCGGCGAGCAGTGGCTTGTCAAATTCTAATATTGAAATCGATCAGGTATGTATACAATACACGGCAAATTCCTTATAAAATGCCTTTAATTTGCCTAAAAGGTTAAATTCTTTTGTAAACTTATCGATATTTTTTTCGTAATATGAAATCTTGTTTTGTAATTGACCATTATCGGGCCTTATCTTAGCTATTTGCTAGGTAATAAGTTCTATGTATAACCTTAGGGGATTAAAAGATAGAAAGAAAGAAGGATTAAGAGAAATAAAACATAATTTGTTTGTATATAGCCTAGCATAATAAAATTATGCACATATAGCTACAGGATTTATTCCTACCGGGGTAGTTAGCGAGTACTACACTATATACAGCATATATATTAAATGACATATTCTTTTTTTTCGGCTATTTTACTTTGATATTATAAAGATATTATATTCCTATATAGCTACTTTCTTTTTCTTTTACAAATATCTTTACTATAATAGTTTTATCGACACATGTCTATGTAATACATTTTTATCATTTTTATGGATTTATATGGATATTTACATTAAAATTTTCACCTATATACCCATAATTTAATTAGTTCTGTGACTTACTCGTACCTGAAAACGTCATGACAATTTATTTTACGTTTCTTTTTACTTTCAGCTTTACGCTATATCTAGCATAACATTGCGTGCGTGAGTGCCGGAACTCTCTTTATTTTACGTCCTTAAATTTATAAATCATAAAATTAAAGACGTAAAATAAACGTTTGTAAATAGATACATACATCACTTACTGTAATCATTCGCTTTCGTTTCATAATAGCCCGATTGGATATTTTCGTGAAATTTTACATAAATATGTTTTAACTGATTAAGTGTTTACTTATCTATCGTTTTTGAATTTAGTAAATTTTCGAACAATAAAATATTTTTACAAAAAAAATATATATTTATCTTTTAAATTAATTTTTACCAAAAAAACTGACTTCAAATAATGAACTAAAAAGTAAAAAATAAATTTACATAAAGAAAAACGTTTTTCGATTTTGTTCGAAAGTTCTGAGGTAACAAACTTATAAATAAACCTACCTTTTCTTCAGAAGTCGGTTAATAATAGAATGCTCTATATCATTAAAGATTCGGTATAGTCTTATTAAACTAAACATTAAGGGAGGATTTAAGCTTCTTATGGATGCGGTTAGCACGTATTGTGCTTTCCCTTTCTTTTGCAGTTTGTTAGTAGTTTACAATGAAACATAAATAAATACTGTTTTAGTGAATTTCAGCTTCACGCTGTATTCCGCAGGGTAGGCAGAGGGAACCAAGTGTTAAGGCACTCCGTTCCCCACTTTCTGTCGAATTCTAGAGGCATTGCGTGTTGAGTGGCAGAACTCAACGCCGTGCTTTGCCTGGACACCAGAGCGAAGAAATGGAAATATAAATTTAAGTAAATATTTCACCTCCTCGATTGGGGACCGAACCCACGACCCGTCGATTTTACAGTCACATTTTGTGGCCCTGCGCCACGACTAGCCTCAAGTTTAGTTTAGCCTTTAGTGAATTTACTTTATTTATATTTTATATACGTATAGGTATACCAGAAGCCAGTCGTGGCGCAGGGGCACAAAGTGTAATTGAAAACGTGACGGTTGTTGGTACGATTCCTATTCGAGGAAATGAAATATTTAATATTTTTGTTGGAAAGGAAGATATCAACATCCTCCAGAATTCAACGGAAAGTGGGGAGCGGAGTGTCTTAACACTAGGCTTTCTCCGCCTACCCTGCTTCATACGGGATACAGTGTTAAGCTGAAAAAACATACACATGGCACGTCTCTTGGCGCGACATGTCTAGTTCTATTACAACCAATAACTTGTCTGTCTTGAGTGCTGTCACGAAAGTCATTTTAAGCTCTCATACAACTCAGCACTTACCATCTAAATTAAAAAAAAAACAAAAAAAATATGTACATATAATCTATATACCAACAAGTATATTAATATTCCAAAAAAAAAACCGAACCCCATCGTTTATTCTTACAAGACGCACATCAAACGGTTCTCGACAGGGTTCCCATTTCGAGCCCTTGCGAGAGGGTAAAGAAAAAAAATATCCAGAAAGTAAAGACGCAATTACATCTCAACCAAAACAAGTTTGCTCTCATTTAAATAACATCGTCCCATATTATAATAAGGAAATAGAGTCGACAATCGCCTGTACATATTTTAAGGGAACCTACTCGAAACCTTGTGGGGACCTCGCTAAAAGCACGGCCGTATCAAAGAAATGCGTCTAATGAATCTATTGATAGCTGCGCCTATGTATGTGTGTATAGTATTTTTTAAAACATTAACAGTAGTGTGCGTGTGCGTGCAAGAAGGGGAGACGCTAAGAGACGCTTTCTTCGGCCCCTCGTTTCTTATAGAGTGATTGAAGGTCTTTGACGGTTTATATTTTATAGTAAACTGGTGGGTCTAGTGCCAGGCCAGTTATGGCGCAGGAGTACATACGTTTGACTGTACACGAAACAAGAGGTTGTGGGTTCAATTCTTATTCGTATTGTCGTTTTGCTCTGGTGTTGCGTTTGCGTTGAGTTCCGCCTTTTAACACCCAATGCTTTCAGGATTTGGCGGAAAGTGGAGAGCAAAGTGTGTTAACATTAAGCTCTCTCTTCCTACCCTTGTTCATGCGAGATACAGTTTAAATAAATAAAATAAAAAAAACTAGTTAGACTCGATAATAGTGTTTTAGAGTTCAAATACACCTGGAGGTATATTAAAAGGTATATTAATTTTTTGTAGCTTCACGCTGTATTCCGCATATAGCAGGGTAGGCAGAGCTAATCTGGGAACGTAGTGTCGAGTTACTCCGTTTCAATTTAGGCACTTTTGTTGCTCACTTTTCGCTGATTTCTGGAGTAATGATCATTTGAGAATGTTGTGATCATTTGAGAATGTTAAAACAATATAATTACGTAAATCACGTTGTTTTCAATTGCTACATGATTTTTTTTCTTAAGTTGAATTCGTTGAATTAATTATCGAATTTTTGAATATACAAATAAAAACGGTACAACTTCAGAGTCATAAAATGTGCTTATAATCTTATAAGACAAAGATAAGTATTTTATTTAAATTTAATAAATTTTACACTGTTTATATATTTTTTTGTTATACATGTCTCGATGTTGCTAATATTGTATATGTCAGCTGAATAAGATTTTAATTTTGAATTTCTATGAAACAGAATTACCAAGAAAACCATTAGCATATCAATAATTTATTTAAATAAATATCTACTTGTAATTAATTTTAGTGGAAAACCGAAAAAACTAAGACTATTATTTTAAATTGAACTATTTGAAACAAGTTTAATCTATTAATATTATAAATGTCAAATCTTGTGACGATAGATGTTTGTTCCACTTTTACACATAAATTACAGAATGAATTAGTAAAGATTTTGTATAGGTAATTTGCCTATACCTAATATAAAAGTTTGTTGAAGCGGACGGAGCCGGGGACGGGTTACAAGCCACTTATATTTAGGTATTCTAAAAAAATTTCAATTCGACGATTCGACAGAAAAGAAGAAACGTTTCGATGGTCAAAGATAGACTCGGTGGCATTCTTTAGTCAGTTGACACAATTACTATATTAAAAAACCACCACCACCAATTCCTTAGTTGTCTCGCGTAGTACCCCCAATTTTTTTCTCTTATTCTTTGATTTAGATTATGGATCCGAACGTGCCAGTTCAGCACTAATCACTTCGCCAACGTCACTTTGAATGGAGGACACACGAAGTGAGTTGTCCGAAAAAAAATTAGCTTTACACAATAAGAAAATACGAGTACTTGTTAAAAATAAATCCAGTTAAACCCTGAATTCTTGCAGTACGAGATGATTGTGCTTTACCCTCTGACAGCTCCAATTGATTTTGACATTAGTTAATTGTAATTTAGTTTCAGCTTCACGCTGTATCCAGCACACAGCAATGAAAGCAGAGGGAACCTAGGGTTAAGACAGCCCGTAACCCATTTTCCGCCGAATTCTGGAGGCATTGCGTCTTTAGTGGCGGAACTCAACGCCGCGTTTTCTTCCTACACCAAATGAAAATATTAAATATCATTAATTCCTTCGCATGCCCCTGCGGCTGCGCCACTACCCGCCTCTAGTTAATGGTGATAAATGTCTTAATCAACTACGATTTCAAATAAAACAAATACAGAACAGCCTACAAATATTAAGACTAATTCATCCACCTACAAATCACCCCCTATTTCGCGTGGGTCCGTCGATCGTCTCAAAGTTGCACACAGCCGTGCCGCACTATTCTCGCTACGCACGCACACCGCCGGCCGCGGCTCCGTGAGGGGCCCTACGCCCTTGCAAAACTCCTCCTTATATTTTCTTTATGTAAAAAAATAATAATAGGAGAAAGGGGATCCCAAAATCGATACTCGAATTGCTGTGCTTACGATTGGTAAACTTTGCGTTTTTTTTTTCGGGCTTAATGTTATGTATGGGTGAGGATTGAGCGGGGTTCGCGGATGGGCTTCGATTTGCAATAATAATTTTATTTCGTGTACCTTTCTTTCATTTTATTAGTATGTTACATGTATTTAATATTTTTTTGCTACATTCAAAATAGGTAGTTTAATAGCAAAAGTTTTTTTAACATTTACAAAGTGTTATTCCACACTTAGGAAAGAAATAATACTTATAATACTTATTTAGAAAATTCGAACCCGCGGTTCCTGGAAACCGACCAGGCGCTTTGACCACTAAGCATACGTTCGCATATGCTTAGTGGTCAAAGCGCCTGGTCGGTTCGAGTCCCACTACGTTAAAATTTTTATACGTTTTCTAAAAAAGTTTTTTTTTCAAACTTCACGCTGTATCCGCGAAACGCAGGATAGGCATAGAGAAGCTATTGTTAAGACACTCCGTTTCTCCTTTTCCGGCGAATTCTGGAAGCATTGCGTGCTAAACGGCGGAACTCAACAACATGCTTCGACACCAGAGCAATGAAATGAAAATAATAAATATTTCATTTCCTCGAGTGGGAATCGAACACACATCCAGTCGCGTTAACACACGCTTGTGCCCTTGCACCACAACTTGCTTTAAAAGTAATACATGCAATTATTAAATCTTACCTTTACATATCCAAATGAAGCTTCTACGAACAAAATATTATTCTATTTCTTAAGCCCTTCTTTCAAATACGAAGAGAATGACATTACATCACCTTCATAAGCACCTTTCCAATACATTTCCAATGGAAAAAAATCAAGATTTTTACACCAAAACTAAGCACTGAAAGAAAGAAAAAAAAACCGCAAAATACGAATAATTAAACGAACATCTCCCAATAAAATCTACACGATACTAACCAAAGCCATACATACTCTCTATGAAAGATCTGACCGTTGATGACCCAAATAGCTGGATATCAAAAGAACCGGTTGCCTAAACTAGACTTTGTCTTTTCAAAGCTTTGTGAAGTGAGTCCAGATGCCGCGGATGCTGCGTTCGGGTTCAGGACTGGTTTGGTTTATACCTTTGTGATCGGTTATGTTTTGATTTATTTGATTTTTAGTACGGCGCGCTCACAAAAAGAAGAGGCGCGCTCAACAGGTACTGTAGGTATAAAAAGTGTATTTCGATTTTTTTAGGAGGATTATTTTAATGTATTTGAAGTGTTACATATGTTGTGTATATATGAATTATAAAGTAAAAAAAAAATACTTCTTTATAATAATATATTTATATTTCAGTCATTTTATTTGAAAATTTATTTACTTTTCTGGGGCCGTCTGGCGCAGGGGCATAAGCGTGTGACTGTAAGTTTCCGTGAAATTTCTCACTCGAAGGAATGAATTATTATATTTTATTAATGTTTTCATTTCCTTGCTCTGGTACTGTCTTGAGATCTGTCACTCAACGCGCAATGCCTCGAAAATTCGACGGAAAGTGGGAACGAAGTATATTAACATTAGGTTCCCTCTGCCTACTTTGCTATATGCGAGATGCAGCGTGAACCAGAAAAAAAACGTTAATTCCAGATTTATAACTATATAACAAAAAGGTATATTGAATAAAAATGTTGAAGGTTCATTTATTTATGGAGAGTAATGAATAAAAAACTTTTATACATATTGAATATTTATTTTAATCACAATTCACATACTATACTAATTATTAATTATACTATTATTATATTATAAATACATTTAAGACACAAATTTTAATATAACAAATGCCACGGAAGTTTTATGCCGACAGTACTCTGCGATCTTTTTATTCTCGAGTGTCACTTTCGATGTTTGTTTTGTGTTAAACCGCTAAATGAATATATTTCTGTATAAAGAATTTGCACGTGCAATGCTTTATTATTTTTTTATTTTAGATGTTTTCAGGATTTAAATATACATATGTTAATACTTACTTGCTTAAATTTATAAATTAGAACTAGCAATTACATTTGGTCTCTTTTTTTAGAAAAACCAATTAAAAGCTTAATAATTTCATTTTCTTTCTCAAAATGAAATGAAGAAGGATTAAATTTATTTAACATTATGTCGATTAATACTACTTACATACACTAAATAAGAACTAAATGACAAATATATTTTTCAAACCGAAAAATATCTTTTTTTATTTGAATAATAAAATAATTTAATTGGAACATGTGAGAGGTTAACGCCTAACCTTATAAGACGACTAAGAAAAAATTGTAATTTATTTTTCTGGGACAAACATATTTAAATTACAATACGTTTTTACGTAAAAAATTAAATAAGCATATCGGAGGAAGGATGCTACTATAACTTTGAAACAGAATACGTGGACCGTCCATGAGGGTGAGGACCGGTCCAGCAGCTGTATGTTTGTTTGTCATTCTAATGAGTTATGGGATTTTTACATTTTTAAGTTATATTCAAGTTTTAATAGAATACATAATTTTTATTTTGTGATTTCTCTTAGTGTCTTTACCTAGTTTGTCTTAAATTTACCAGTTAGATGTACAGTTGAGTATGACAACGGTTGGTAGCAAAATATTTTTTTATTAAACTAATAAGATAAAGCAGATTATTTGGTAAGCCTTTTTAAAAATTATTATATTATAGTAACTGAAGATTTCAAAAATTTTAAATTTTGATCTTTTTCGAAAATATTCACAATTAATGAAGTAGGTAATGTTTTACAAATGTTAATTTAATTGTAATTTGTGGTAAGTGATTCCGAAATTATTATAATAATATTAAATGGCGTTAAAGTGTTATAATATTAGCTATATTAAACCAGAATTAGTCATTTTAGTATTGATGATTAAAGCTAAATTTGGTTGAATTGATTTTTTTTTATGTTAACTTTTAAGAATATATATATTTTAGTTACTTAATGTCCAGTTTCATGCCAGTAAATTGTACTTATAGATGAACTAATAAAACATTGAATTGAAACACTTATTTTTGAAATATAAAAACATATATTTAAGACATCCTACTCCACACTAGAGGGCGCTACAAAATGCAACAGCAGAGACATTGCATCGAATAGCGGTACTAGTAAATTTCACACTGACCTCTATTGTCTAGTGGCTATATACTTTTTATTACGCTACTCAACCTCAGATGGTGCTACTGAGGCCTTTCAATAGATTTAAATATTACCTAATTTTTATGTGGGTTATTTTTTATTAATTTATTAATTACTTTTACATTTTTAAATATAAAAGTAATTAATAAATACTTTGTACAATACAAAAAAGAAATCACAAAAATATAAGAGGGTAAGATAAAATATACTATATTTGCTAAATTGACAATTATTTCTTGTCAACAAAAAAAGTCATTAATAAATAAAAATAAATATATCGACTTCACGCCGCGCACAACAGCGTAGGTAGAGGGGACCTAGTGTTAAGACACTCCGTCCCCCACTTTCCGCCGAATTGTGGAGGCATTACATGTTGAGTGGCGGAACTCAACGCCGCGCTTTTTGCCTCGACAGCAGAACGAAAAAAAGGAAATATACGTTTATATAAATATTTCATTTCTCCGAGTGGAGGTCGAATCTACAACCAGTCGCGTTTACATTCACATTTTGTGCCACTGCGCCACGACTGGCCTCCTAGTAGTTAGTCTTTAATTATTAGAATTATTAATTTATAAGAAAAAGGACGGATAGCCAAGAACATAAAATTTCGTGCCTTCCTTTCTAAATATTTTTATATTATAAGTACTTTCCAATTTCATTAACACTTATCGACAAAAATATTTAATTAAGATTTAGGAAATTTATCAGTACCTATTATTTCTGATGAATGTTAGAAAAAAATAAAATAAAGATAAGTTAAAAATATATTTACATATTATTATTAGTCCTAGCTTCCAGCTTCTAATTGTGTCAATTGTTCAAAATGGCGGTCAATCTTCCACAGACTAGGCAACACTCCTTTGAAAAACGCAATTTTTCGCGCCAATGAAGCGTTCGAAAGAAAATTACTGAACGGACCTGTCCTAAATAGATCTATATTTATTTTTATTCTGTAGCATTTATTTGCTTGTAATAAGGTTGAGTTTGGTGTTAAATATTTAATTTTGTAGTAGTGTTTTATTTTTGTAGAATATTAGGCATTATCTGTGCAGCCATGACCTGCTAAACACTAATGCGGTTACCGATCCCTATTAAGGTTAATATTCGCTTAGTGAACCTTTAGTTTGGTGAAGCTTCGATTTTTCTTGTTAAGTAACTATTCATAAACGCTGTAGATTTTTTATACTTAAAATTATATTCTAATTTCAATAAAATCAGTCGTGGCGGAGTTGTATAAGCGTGTAATTGTAAACGCAATAGATTGTTGGTTCGATTCCCACTCATACATCATTTACTTGAAGAAATTAACTTTTTAATATTTTAATTTCTTCGTTCTGGTGTCGAGAATCCAGAATTAATCGAAAAATGGCTCAGTTACCTCTGCCTACTATGTTTTGCATATGGGATACAGGATGAAACTTAAAAAATAATAAAATTTAAAATAAAAAAAAATCGTATAAGTTAACATATCCATGGGTCAAGTGCAAGTGCGCAAGTGAGCGGTCGCGAGGCGTGCATCCATCGCGAGAGGATATCGCGCGGATCAGGAGGAGAGCGGACGAAGCCCTGATCCGGCGATGGAGAGAGGACCTGGGTTCTCCGGCGGCAGGCCTAGCGACGGTAGAGGCGGTCCGTCCACACCTAGAGTGCTGGGTCAAAAGGGGTTTTGGTGTCCTGACGTTCAGACTGGTGCAGGTTTTGACGGGACATGGTTGTTTTGGCAAATACCTGCATCAGATTGCACGTCGGGAGATGTCGCCGGTGTGTCACGAGTGTGATGCCTCCGTGGATACGGCGTATCACACTCTGGCCGAATGCCCCGCCTGGGCCTCACAACGCCACGCCTTGATGGCTGTAGTGGGTAGGGACCTCTCACTGTCCAGCGTGGTGGGGGCCATGCTGAACAGCGAGAGGAATTGGTCTGCAATGGTCTCCTTCTGCGAATCAGTAATCGCACTGAAGGAGGCCGCGGAGCGGGTGCGTGAGTTCAGCTCGAACGCAGACTCGCTCCGCCGCCGTAGGCCAGGGGGTAGAAGAAGGCAGTACGCGCATCTTCTACTTCCCCTACCCTAGAGGAGCTACAGCGGGA
>JAATLQ010017938.1:0-11549 GCA_013421005.1 Heliconius erato x Heliconius himera | reverse complement strand
TGACTTGCGAGCATCGTATCTTGGAAATGCAACCACTGAGAGCCGGCAGACCAACTTATTTCACATAAGGACACGCCATACTTTGAGTGTGCACCAAAACTGACCATTTCCCTGATCGTTATTTTTTCGTAACAATGAAGCCTCTTCTAAGCTCTATATCTCGGAGTTGCAACCACTGAGAGCAGGCAGACCGAGACCATTCACATGAGGGGACTGCTCTACAACCCATAGAATTCAATATGGCCGTATCTGTGATCGTAACGAAAAATCCCGCGACCTCTTAGTCTAAAATGAAATATTTAATATTTTAATTTCCTTGCTCTCTAGTAACGAGATAAAACGAGGCGTAGAGTTCCGTCACTTAATATATAATGTGTCCAGAATTCGGCGGAAAGTAATTAGCGGCGGTAAAATAACAATTATTTTTGTTAAGACACCTTAACAAAAATAATTGTTATTTTACACTGACACTAGAAAATATTTTTTTTATAAAACGTCTATGAAGTTACGTCAAAATTTTCCCTACAAAGATGAGTAACAAGTAACAATATAAATAATTAAATTCTAAGAACTTGATAAAAATATTTCTTTATCATTGTATGCACATATCAATATATTAAAACCTATAATAATAGATTATAGATTTTTGTTTTATTTTTATTTTATTTGAACAAACAGACAAAATTTAATAACTTTTTATATTTAAATGTTTAATCATACATAAATAAATATATCTACAGAATTAACTTTTACGATCAAGAAAAACAAACACTACACAAACGTAGTATCCAGTTTAATCATAAAGAAAGAGCTATTTAAACTAAAATTTCGAGTAAATTTATTCATGAATATCATGAAATTTACATGACAGCGCCGTTTACAACAATCTTGTATTCCAAACTAATCTTAAAGTGATAACGCGATATAGTTATTAGGTTCATAATTTCGCGTGCACCGACGTGAACCAAAATTGGATATTTCAAAGAACATTGGGTTGTGAAACTGCGTTAAAATCGAGGTTGGTTTGATACAAAATGTAACTATATTTAAATAAAAGGAAAAGACGTGCTTTTTTTAGGTTCACTCTGTTTCCCGAACAGGTTCGGTAGAGGGAACCTAGTGTTAAGACACTCCTTCGCCCACTTTAAAATTGTATCATAAGTCACAGACAAATCGAAGCACAGACATAAATAAATATATAGTTAACGAATATAGAACCTCCTCCTTGTCGAAAAAAGAAGTTGTTTCAAGTTAAAAATTTCCCAATATAAAATAGTAAAAAATATACAAAAATCATCTAAAATATCTTTGTAAGGCACACTGTAACCTGGGGACGTACTGTTAAGATATTATGTTCCCATTGAGACACTTCTGTTCCTCACTTTACGCCAAATTCTGAAGGTATTGTAGGCTCAACGCTGCACTTTTCCTCGTTCCCATAGCGAGAATGTGAAAATATTTATTATTTAATTTCCTTATGTGAACAGAATTAAATCCACATCTTGTCGCGCCTACAATCGCACGCTTGTGCCTCCTTTTCGAAAAAAGAATTTGCTTTAAAATTTCTCAATACAAAATAGCAAAAACATCCAAAAATAAACTATACCTTTGTAATATTTTTTCACTATTTTATCCTCTTCCTCTGTTACATTTTTAAATTCATATGGAAAGGGTATTTTCGTCGCCATATTTCTGAAAATTAAAATTAGAACATTAGATTAAAATATCATCATATTGTTTACAATTATCTTGAAATCTGCGAATTATTAGTGACGATATTATTTTTTAGCTTGACACCTTTTCCTCTACCGGGGTGGGCAGTGAAGACTGTGTGTCAAGACACTCCATTCTCTGTTTCCGTCGGACGTTTAGATATTTCATGGTGAATTAGAGAACTTATGCTGCGTTTTATCTTCCAACAGAGTAGAAATAAAAATAAACAGTTAACATACGATAATCGTAACCGACTTGACGTTGTCCCGGTCAGGCATTCAAGTATATTACATAAATACTCTCTGTATTTAAGAGTTAAAAAAATGTGCAAGAAAAAAGTATATCATTATTAGTTGACTATTTAAAGCCCTTGAAGGTCCCTTCTGAGCGTCGTACAACATTCCCGCGAGGGAAAATCAAACCCACAACCGTCACCTTTACATATAATAAAAAAGTAAGTGATCGCTGTATGTAAATGAAAGATATATGAGAAAATCTAGTATTGGAATGCGGCATGTATACTCAATATAATTATATTTATATCGACTTTTTAAAACAAGTTATATCAATGTAAAGTAATTTTTTCAACAACTATAAAATTCAACAATTGAATTGACTGAAACTTTAGTTTCTAATTTGTGGATATTATCTTTAAAATGAAGAATATAAACATTCAACTCAACACGCAATGCCTCCAAAATTCGGCGGAAACAGGAACAACGGAAGCGTCTTTTTACAGGAACAAAGGGAACGGAGTGTGAAAAAATAATTATAATAGTGTAGTTCAAGCGGGCGAAGCCGCGAGCAGGTTACTAATGATACATATAATTTAAAATTTAAACATGAATGCTGTTAATATGATATCTTATTTACTTAATGACATCATAAATAAGCGTGGATTTCGTATATTTTGTTAAAAAATGAGCTTTTAAGTCCCCTGAGGACAGAGATTCACTGTTGACATTAATTTGGCAGGTCTATGTACACCTGACGGCTCTGACGAGCTTTCATAGAGATTTTCGACTTAAGCCGGCTTAAAATTAGTGATTTAATGATAATATAGTACTATTTAGTGTCTTGAGTGTCTTTTGATATTTTTTAGGGTTCCGTACTTTTTAAGGAAAAAAGGATCTCTTATAAATAATTTTGTTGTCTGTCAGTTTATCTGTCTGCCTGTCAAGAGCCTTTATCTCAGGAACGCCAGAAGATAATCGAGCTGAAATTTAAACTATATATCTAGATCAACGGCCGTATGATTTCCTGAAAAAAAAAACGTATTTCTACATTTTTTTTATGTGGATAAATCCTCAGTGGATTAAATATACCTGAGGAGTAAGTTACCTTGGTTACTTAAATTGTAACGTATATAACTCCGATCTATGAACAAAAACAGCCGTTTTGGATTATAGATTTATGAATGAAAACGCCATCTCAAGATCGCCCACAAGATCGATGTCAGAGTTGAGAGAGTCGGTTTAAAAAATGTATTAGTAATTCCTATTCGACAACGCTGGCAAAAGGTATAGGTAAATCTAGTATCTAATAAATTCTAGTTTCATTCTGTTTTACCGCATATAAAAGCACACACAGAAGGAACCTTGTGTTAACACACTACGTTCTTCAATTTTTGTTCATGAAATGTTACTGGAACAAACGAAAATAAATAATTACCACCAGTGGGAATCGAACCGATAACCGTCCCGATTAATAATAAAACGACGATAGAATAATACAATTTCAAGAATAATTCAACGGTTTACTTATAGACAAACGATCTTCGTTTATTGAAATGAAATTGATCTATTGTTTCAAAGTAAAATGTCTCACAAAGGCAGCCTTTGAGTCAATTTTCGCCCAAATTTAGTAATTGTTGACGGTATCCACCCCGTCCTTTAATAAAGAGGTTACACTTCAAATCAATTCACTTATACAAGTTTTAATTAAATGTTTAATATTATAAAAAATAAATTAAATTAGCTTCACGCTTCCCGCACACAGCACGGTAGGCAGAGGGAACCTAGTGTTAAGACACTCCGTTCCCCACTTTCTGCCGAATCCTTAAGGCATTGCGTGTTGAGTGGCAGAACTCAACGCCGCGCTTAACCTCGACACCAGAGCGAAGAAAATGGAAATATAAATTTAAGTAAATATTTCATCTCCTCGAGTGGGGATCGAACCCACAATCAGTCGGTTTTACAGTCACCCTGCGTGCCGCTGCGCCACGACTGGCCTCACTACTACCTTTAATATCATAATGTTTTTAAAAGTTGTTTTTACTATGGTATATTAATTTTTAAATTATAAAATGATATTAAATTAACGTAGCTTTAGAAGTAGTTTTCTTTGAACAAATAGTTTTGGGTTCATATTTCGGAGAATTTACTTTACAGCTTCACGCTTTTCCCTGCATAGTAGGGAAGGCAGTGGTGGTACCTGGTGTTAAAATACTCCAGTCCCCTCTTTTAACGCCGCGCGGTGGCGGAATTTAACGCCGGGCTTTGTCTACCAAAGCGAGTAAATTTAAATAATTCATTCCCCCAAGTAGGAAATGAACTCACATTTTTACAACTAGACGTTGACTTCCCACTCAGCAACGCTGGAAAATATTTTATAATTATAAGTTTTCCTTATATATTTGTACCACTCAATTAAAATCACATCTCTGAATAGGCTAACCGTAGAACTTGTTTAATTAAAGGAGATTAACATAACTCGATCATACTTTTCTAGCGAGATTTATGTTTTTTGAAATGAATTTATTTAAAAAAAAAAAGTTAATATATTATTAAAGTATCTATAATTAATAAAAGAAAAGAGGCTCTCATGGCACAGTGGCGCAGCGACTGCACACGCGACAGTTGTCTGTTGTCTCGATTCCACTCAGCGGAATTAATTATTGCGCGGCGTTGAGTTCCGCACACAATATGCATTATCTCGAAAAAAATGTCTAAAATAGCATTATTACATCAAAAAATAACCCACAACCGAGTGTATATTGCTCTCAACAAATACGATTCCAGTCACGAACTAGGTCTATTGAAATGTAATATTCCGGCTGCAGGAGTATTTTTGTGTTCAATTATTATATTTTGGAGTGAGGCCAAGAACATTTGAACCATATCGCCTTACAGGGGCACTATCTCGTGCTATTTTAATATTAAAAGTGGCTTCAATTAAGCTTACGCTGATTACAGTTTAAATTATTGCAGTTTTTGGATTTCATTTTAATTTTAGATGTTCTTTCAGAAGGTAAAAGGCTAATTTGTCATAGTGAATCGTAGATTAACTTTAAATTAGGTAGTTTTGCTGTTTTTTTTTAGTTTCATGCTGTAGAGGGCATATGGTAGGTTAGGCCTCCAAATTTTTGAGATATTGTGTTTTGAGTGGCGGAACTCAACGCCGCGGTTTATTTTTTTTCCATATCGGGAAAAATGGAAATAACTTATTCCCTCAACTTTAGATCATAATTGTTACCTTTACAGTAAAAAGCTGTTCTACATTGCCGACGTCTACTTGAAGTCTCAAGTTTAGCATATAAGATAAATTACAAAATTTAACCTTTATTAGCTAGTTTATATTGAAATAGTATGTTTAACTTCCCCCTGTATCTCGTATATAGCATAGTAGGCAGAGGAAACAGAGGGGAACCTAGTGTTAAGGTACTTCCCCACTTTTCGTCAAATACGCTTTGAGGACATCATAGAAATAGTTGTAAACATTAATTTGATCTTGCGGTGTAATGGTAAAGACAGGAGATAGTTGCTCAATTTCAATGATAAAGAGGCCATCGATCCGTGAATGATCAAAGTGAGGTAAGCAACAAAGGTGAGATTTCTTTGAAGTGTCATCAGGCTTAATGAGCACGACGGTAGAACTTTCCGGGAAAGTTTTAAAGGAATATAGCCTTTTTGATATTTGACACCTTGTCGGGTTCTATGGAAACGGAAGTTATAGTGTCTTTTGATGTTTAGTTTCTTGAAACAATATTAAATATTAATGAAAAAAAAAAACCTTAGATATTTTTTTTTTTGGTGTATTGTAAAGAATAAGCATATCTACATCTATATATATATATATATATATATATATATATATATATATATATATATATATATATATATATATATATATATATATATATATATATATATATATATATATAGGTAAAAGAATATAAGATAAAATAGAATATTAATACTTATTTAGAAAACGTATAAAAATTTGAACGCAGGGGGACTCGAACCCGCGCCTCCTGGAAACCGACCAGGCGCTCTGACCACTAAGCCATGCGAACGTATACGTTTTCTAAATAAGTATTTTTCTTTCCTAAGTGTGGAATAACACTTTAAAAATGTTTAAAAATAGAATATTTTTTTTATATAGCAACTTCCGTATGCACTTTGAAATGGTCGAGTTAATCAATAATTGTCCACTTCAAAGATAATTAGATTATACTTTAAAAATAAGGTCACTAATGATTATAACTTGTTTTGGACTAGATAAGAGTGTTTGTTTTGATATTAAAAAGGGAGGGAGTGGGGGTGGGGGGTCTTTGTCAGGAGAGAGACTTTTACTAACTAAGCAACTACTAAAAATGAAATAGTACAAATAAATCGCAGTATAAAAACTCATAATATACCTAGAAAATATCCTCTGGATATATGCGAATATAAGGGTAAGCAGGTGGAACCAAGTGTTAAGACACTCCGTTCCCCCTCCTACCCTTATTGGCATAAATAATAATTTTACGTGATAACGTCATAAGAAAACTTTGATGAAAAATTGTATACTTTTATGAATTGAATTCAATAATTATTATCACTGAATTATCATACAAAGAATTTTGTATAAAATAATTTTGTATTAAATAATTGCTTTAGTTTTTTCCATAAATTAACATTTATTTACACTCGTTAATTCAAATTGGCGCGGGGGAACAACTTTGTGACTATAAGTGACAGGTTGTTGGTTCGATTTCCATTAGAGGAACGGAAATATTTAATATTTTCATTTCTTCGCTCTAGTTTCGAGGCACAAAACTCCAGAATTGGAAAACGGAATTGTCTCAGATAGAATGGAGTGTCTTAACACTAGGTTTGCAGGTTCCCTCTACCTACCCTGCTGTGTGGGGGATATAGCGTGAAGCTAGAAAATAATGTTGATCCAAATTTTTTTTCTAAAATTAACAGATTATTTAGAAGTAACAATATGCTATTTAATTACAAATAACAATGAATGGATAAATGCGTCACAAACCGAACGCTTAGGCCTATTGTGACTAAAATCGTGATAAAATTTTTTTTTTTTTTTATATCTTCACGCTGTATCCCGCATATAGAAGGGTAGACAGAGGGAATCTAGTGTTAAGACTTTTCGACACACGCCACGCTGGCTCAACGCCACGTTTTGCTACCAGAGCAAGTAAAGAGAGTTCCCTAGAGAGAATGGAATCCACGACCCTCACGTTTATATCCTGACGGCCTTAAAATATAATTATATAATGAAAGTATATAATTACCTTAAAAATTAAAAACAAAATCACAAAAAGAACAAAAATATATAAACTTAAAAATTGTATATACAAGTGAACTGTTCAAAAGATACTTTGTAATGAAGAAACTGGTTGTCCGCAGCTAGTTTTATTGTCCTTGCTATCTCTATATATAAGAAAATGCGAATGTCCGTTTTGTTTTAGCTTCACGCTGTATCCCGCACTTAGTAGAGTAGTCCGAGGGAACCTGGGAACCTGTTTAAATTTGACATTTAAGTATAGCAATGAAAAGCTGAATCAATTTTGATATTGCTCGTTTAATAAATCAAATCAAAATTCATATTGTGATAAATTTCAATGAAGATCATACTTATTTAAGAAAGGTAACAAGGTAGAATATAACGTAAACTACCTTACTGTGACCTCTTTTATTTTTTTTAGCTTTTCTTAGGCGAAATAATATTGATAATGATTCACACAGGAGACTGCGACTGACAGTTGTGGGTTTGATTCCCACTTAGGGTAAATTAAATATTTTGATTTCATTGCCGGTTGACGGTATCCCCTTCTTGTTTGGATATTTCGATTTGGAGTTGTTATATTATGTTTGTTCAAATACGACATTAACTTTTTTTTTAATAAAACAAACAAAACAAGGGAACCTCACTAGTATTGCATTTTGAGTTAAACTAAATTATGGACGTTTAAATTATAGCTTGTTATCCTAAATAAACTATTTGCACGCGATTTATTAAAGACAATTAAGGTTGAATAATTAACTAAGGAATATAGGAAATATATCTTGAAGAGAGAGAGAGCAAGGGGAAACTAGTGTTAAGACATTCCGCCCAATTTTCGAGACATATTGAGTGGCGCAACTTAACACCTTCTTGCTAGAACAAAGAAATACAAATTATTATTTGCTCCGCGTAAAAATCGAACCCGGAGTCATCGAGTTTACAGTCAGCCACACCAGTACAGTACCTAACTGTAAACTTAATAGATTTTAAATATATTATATTTAAAGGTGTTTCCAGATTACATAAAAAATACTGTTGTTATAAAATATGATACGTCTATAGATCATTTAATAGTAAAAAGACACTGCTCGCATATGCAAATAATGTATCATATGGCAAACAGACAGTGAATCTATGTATGACTGAATAAGTGTTCATTGTTGATTTGTTGTTTAAATTTTGAAAGAAAACGGAGTGTCTTGACACTAAGTCCACTCTGCCTACCTTCTTTCGCATAGTAAAGAATTAATCCGTAGGTACTTGCTAAGACGTTAAATTTACGACATTAATGTGTATATTTAAATTTACTATTTAATAATTACAACAATTATTTCTATTACATTCAATGTTAATCATAGAAATGCAAATTGAACTTCTTAAGTAATTCGTTACCTAAATGTATAAATATTTTTTTGTTAGTAACAATTAAAGATATAGTTTTAGTTATTTTACGCCACGGACTTTGATTGTCCATGTCTTTTTTGTTACTGGCATAGTCCTAATTAGCTCACTGGTTTGGGTGGACTAAGGTTCGGTCTCTTAGTAAATAGACTGTGGGTTCATAGGGGCTAGGGGCAGTGCCGGTTTTAGCATTACCAGCGCCCTGGGCGAGATTTATTCGGCGCCCCCTAACTGCAATTACACACAAAAAAGGAACTAGGTACCTACAATGAAATAACCATCTATTAAAAAATATATATATTTAATAGAGACCAGTTGTAGCACAGGGGCATAAGTGTGCTGCAAAATTGACTGGTTTTGGGTTCGATCCCCACTCTAGGAAAGGAAATATTTATTTAAATTTATATTTAATTTCTGTTGTCGAAGCAAAGCGCAGTATTAAGAGAATTTAGCGGAAAGTGGCGAACGGAGCGTCTTAACACGAGGAAAAAATCTAATAAAATTTAACTTTTCTATCCTTTCTATCGGCGAATTCTTTTATGAGGCAATCAAAATCTAATTTTTCAGCAATTTCATTTTCGATTGACAAAGTTGCTAAGTTTGTCGATCTAGATTGATAGATTGTCGATTGCAGATATGTTTATATCAGTTTCAGCTTAGAAAAACTCCTTTCTCCACTAGCAACTGTTAGAGGTATAATTAATAATATTCGCAATACTATCCATACATTTGGACATAGCTCTTGCAAGTTGCGATCTTTATTTTTTTTTTTAAACATAAGTAGGGGTTCCACACAGGGCAACCTGATTCTGATCAGGCAAAAAAAAAATCAAGCTAATGAGTTCATCACACAACCTACAACCAATCTATATCTGATTTAGAATCCACAGTTAATTTTAATTGGAGATCACCAAGGTTGGGTTTTTCAGAATTTATTTGATATTGTACAAAAAAGACCAAGAATTTGAGTACCCATTTAACTCATTCAACTGTTCAAATCTTTCATTAACTGAAATTAATGTAGTGTCTACTAGTTGAAAAAAACTACTTCAAATTTCTTTTCTGGAGAAACAATAGGCTCGTCGCGGGCAGTTTCAGCTTGACGCTCAACAAATCGAATTCTTTTTATGGGTCTAAACTCAGTTTCTTGCAGTTCTTCAGCCAATTCCTTTGCAGATAAAATGGCGCTTTGAAAGTCTATATTCGTATATATATATATTTCGTATTTCTTCCACAAAGTGCAGCATTTTTTCAACATTTCTGTACATTTACTGAGATCTATATCTGGTGATTGTAAAGATTTACTTAATAATACAAATGCCACTCTGCAGTTCGAACAAGAACATCGCAATATAACGTTAAACGTCTAATTATTGTATTTTAAAGCAATTGAATAATTATTTAAAGCAAAAAACGATTGGCGAGGTGCGGTCATCGTGCCTTTGTATAAAGGCAAAGGTTCACAGTTAGACTGCGCAAGCCATAGGGCTATCAGTTTGATTAGCTTAGGTAGTAAAGTTTACGCTAAAGTTTTAGCGAGAAGAATGCAAGAGAGATCTGAAAGGCTGTTGTGGGAGACCCAAGGAGGCTTTAGACCTCGAAAAGGGTGTATGGATCAGATCTTTTCCCTCCGCATGATCACGGAAAAATTTTTGGCCGTTAACCAAAAAGTTTTCTGTGCTTTTGTGGAAATTTGGAAATGGCGTTTAACAGAGTTGTAAGAGCGAAAATATGGAAGATACTACCCCGATACAATGTGAGCGGACCCTTGCTGCAGGCTGTAAAGTCTCTTTACAGAGATCACTCAGCCTGCGTGCGAGTAGGAGCTGGCATGTCGCCCTGGTTTGACATCCGATCGGGTGTTAAACAAGATTGCGCCATGTCAGCTTGGTTGTTCAATTTGTATTTGGATAGCTGTCTCCAAGGAGTGAAACAAAGTGACCTGAATGTGAATTGCATGCTGTACGCAGATGATGCAGTGCTTATTGCATCATCAGAATACGAGTTGCGGGCATTGGTCACCACTCTGAAAGAAGGGTGTGAATATAATGGTCTAAGCCTCAATCCGAATAAGACGAAGGTTCTGATTTTTGAAAGAGATGAAGAAAGGGATGAGAGAAGGGATGAGAGAAGAGATGAGGGAGAATGCAAAATCAGTGTAAATGGTAAGATATTAGAACAAGTTAATGAAGTGGTATACTTGGGAAGTATAGATAAGTAGAGATGGAAGATAGGAGTTGGATGTGGAAAGACGTATTGCTGCCGGTAACAAGATTAACGGAGCCTTAGCTGCATTGATGAGACGGTGAAACGTCAGCACAGCTGCGCGTTTGGCCGTACACAGTTTTGGTACCGACTCTGTTATACGGCAGCGAAACGTGCGTATTACAGAAGAAGAATGAAAGAAAGATGAATGCTGTGGAGATGCCATCTATTCGTAGGATATGTGGAGTCAGCTTAGCTGATCGAATCCGCAATGAAGAGGTACACAGAGTGGCAGGTACTAGCGAGGATGTCCCGATGAGAACGAAGAAGAACGTGCTCAGCTGGTTTGGGCACGTCGAACGAATGAGTGATGAAAGAATGGCAAAAAAGTTTTATGATGGAAAAGTGAGCGGTAAGAGCGGTAGGGGGAGACCTCGGTTGACCTTCGAAAACACAGTTCAAATTCAAATTCAAAATATCCTTTATTCAAATAAACTCTTATAAGCACTTTTGAATCGTCAAATGAACATATAACAAAAAAACAAGAAAAAAAGCTACCAACGGTTCGGAAGGCAGTTCTGCACTCTAGGCAGTACTGCAACTCTACAGTATCAAAGATACTGGAGGAAGGTCACGTAAAAAGCATGAGGACCCCCGGAGGGCATGTATGAAGAGGTTCATGACAGTGGACGGGGCGAAAGAGGTATGTAGAAACCGTA
>JAATLQ010017936.1:0-11687 GCA_013421005.1 Heliconius erato x Heliconius himera | reverse complement strand
AATAAAATGTGTTTTATTTATAAATAATAAACATTAATGCTTAAACAACTCAGTAATCACATATTTTATAGAAGTTTACATTCAAGAAATTGGTCTGCGAACTTAACCTCACTTTTATCAAATCTCTAATAACTCAGCTCTCAGATTGCCAAAATTTATATAGTTTTCATAGAGGGAATGATGTATCTAAATCTATTAAATCATACCATTTTCATATCTTTACATTCTGGGCCCAAAAATGTATGGATTAGTTTCAGTCTCCTTTTAGTAAATTACTCAATACCTCCCACAGCGTACGCGATATAAGGTTTTTTGGTATTTTTTTATACGTTAATCGCCCAATTGTAAAAGAATTTCCCAAATCGGCCCCGCAGTGTCAGGGCCTATTCAATTCAAATAAACAAACAAAACACCTAATCGGTTGTCATCATAATGTTAGTGATATCGCAAGTGCAACTACCCACCCACTCTGCAGAGTTACTTACTCGCTATGGTGCGCGACGCTACACTCCGTATTTTTTATGAAATAATAATTTCATGATTTTCTTTAGAGAGATATTTTTAAATTTGTTCTATATTTTGAATGAATTGTCCGATTTTGTTAATGTAAAAAGTACTTTACACATATTAAAATTATCTTTAATAAAATATCATTTAATAGAATAAGGATTAATGCAGAGGTATGAATAAAATGGTTTGATTATTGCCGGCACTTTCATCAACTTATAAAATATAAAAATGTAGTTATATTGTCATAACTATAGTAGTTGGACATATGGTATCGCGGTTTTTATAGATATTGATGCGTTCTATAATACTGTAGAACATTATTTTGTTCTATCATCAATAGTTTTCGCAGCGATGATAAAAATTTTTAGATCAATTTCTTCACACCTTGGGTTACATTATTGCATTTTTCTTAGGGATCCCTATTTTTTAAAAAAATGTAATATAGCCTATGTGGGACGGTGAAGATGCAGCTTTCTAATAGCGACAGAATTTTTGAAATTGGTCCGGTAGTTGTCGTGTGAAAACAATACAAACATACATACATACATACATACATACATACATACATACATACAAAAATACAAATCTTACCTCTTTATAATATTAGTATAGACAATCTAAAATAAAGAAAAAGTAGGTTAAATAAAATTATAATTAACCTTCTTATCGACAACGCAACTAATACTTCTATTACAATTGGCAATAATAGATAACAATAAGTCCACAAGGCAGTTTCTAGCGAACTGTTGAGGAGTGGCGACGCTACGGGCCTGAGTCTTCTGGAGAGGAATAGTGATCTATCCGCCAGCTCTAGTTTGTCTATATTTTTAGGGAGAGTCGAGCGCAAGAGCTATATGCGCGAAAGTGTAGAAGTGCTTAATCTGCGTAATAATGGAGAAATCTGCTCACGAGCTTCACGTGATGGTGAAACCTGTGCACACCTCTCTACACCGTTCGAAGGCATTATACCGCTTTGTGGAGGCCCATTTAGTGTGAGGCGACTCAACGTCCGCCAATAATTTCATTTGAGACATTGAAAGGCGGACGTCTGTTAGTCTCATTCAATAGCCCAACTCTCAGACTATCCAAGCTCTATATCGTAACCCTAATTTGCTATCCTATATTTTCCATAGTTCCTATGTATTATCTGGTAACCAACTCTGGGCAATTACTTTTGGTTATTTAGAGATAGATCCCTGGACAATATACACAGTAATCACATTCCGTAAAATAAAATAAAAATCACAGTAAAATTTTTTTACAAATTCTAAAAGTTTTCTAAGGAACCTCTACGTGTTGAACCTGTGTCCCCACGCACGCCTTCCAAAGGACTAGGTTCTCTTGAACCTAAGAATTATGAATTAGAAACATAATAATATTCAAAAGTGGCGAAGCTCACGAGAAAATTAATATAACACCTTTTCCCAAGTGGGGATCGTACCAACAATAGTCACGTCTACAATCTAACGGTATCCCAGCTAAACTGACTGAATCGAAATAAAAATTTATTCCGATTATTTTTATAACAATTATTTTTATTTGTACTCCAAGATTGTACTAAAACTGTACTAAATACCCCATACATTACTCTTCTATAAAAACAATATTAAGGAAAAACGTATTTTCTATCTTAAATTCAGTATGAGATGAGTCATCGTGACCCAATAACTGGCACTTCCAAATTTATTTACATATCGGTGAAATTGGCCAGGCCTTTGGATTAAACCTTTCGATCTTTTACGCCTTTATTAGTAATCCTAGCTTAGTAAGTATAATATTTTCTTTGTTACTATATGTTCAAGTTCAAGCCACTTTTTTGGGGTTTGACTCTTATTCAAGTTTTACTCTGTATCCCTAGCAGGATATCCAAAAAGAACGGAGTGCCCAATCTCATTCGTTTTTCTATTTTAAAATGTAAATATAGACTATTTTGATCAAAGACAGTATTGGCCGATAGTGAAATAGTATGTACCACTAACACCCTTAATAATTTCTATTTATCAACGCAGACGATGTCTGTGTAAAAGTTAGTATTATTATATAAAATGATTCACAAGTCTCAGCATATCTCTGAAATTCAGCAAACTTTCCACAATTTCTTGGCACACTTATTCATATATAATTTTAACGTATGCGACAGTGTTTTGTTTTAGATTTTTAAAAGGCATTCCGTTCCCGTTGAAAATAAAATGTTCTAGATAGGTATCTGTAAAAAATGTACTAGAAAAATGTATTGTTTGATTATAATGGTTTTTCTTTATATTTCTATATTTTTATATTTCTATATTTATATATTTTTATTTATTTCAGCTTTTTGTTTTGAATATGCAATGTGGACAGAGGAAACCTAGTGTTAAGACAATCTGTTTACTATTATGCCCTCCATTTTGAGACTTGAGATGGTAGTTAAGTGACGGATCTCGACGTCGCACCTTGTTTTAACCGGTTGAGAAAATATAAAAAAATCCTTCCCACGACTGAAAAACTAAAAAAATAGAAATAAAAAAAAGTCCTCCTATGAAAGTATCCAAGTTAAAGTTTTACGATCGCCAATAGCCGTCTAACAGTCAATACGTTATAGACAAATAAATATATTGTACGCACGGTATCAGTGCCCAAGCTGTTATTTACAATAGAACGGCTGTATGGGTCGTAGTTTTTCCGCTATAAACCGTGGCCGGCGCCGATTTTGATGTCGTACAAGTGATAGCCGACTAAGAGATTATTTATTTTAATCGTTGTGGTTCACGGAGTAGGCTGAGGAAACCTGTGAACATATTAAGACATTTCCATTAAGACACTACGTCCCCATTAAGACACTTCCATTCCCCATTTTCCGCTGAATAACGGAGGCATTGTGTGCTAGACTTGAGTGGCAAAAGCTCAATGCAGCGCTTTGCCTCGACATCAGAACGAGGAAATAAAAATATTAAATATTTCATTTCCTCGAGTGGGAATCGAACCCACAAAAGCAAGAAGCGAAAGTATGAATACTGACACGAAGTTTATTTAATATTATTTCGTTCAGTTCAGTTCAGCTCATTTCTTATATCGTATATATTTAGCCCGTCTCTTATACCTTGCAACTGCAGTATTATTGAGAAAGGCAGGGCATAATGTGAAAAAATAGAAGATCCGACAGTAAAGGGAATACAAATCTTTGTATCGGTTTTTTTTACTATTTGCTTCAGAAAAAATCTTAGGTCAAGCAATGGGTATAAATGACAATGGCCGTAGTATTCTTCCAGTATTATTTTATGAAAAATATTATTACGTTTGTATAATAATGGATTTATTTTGTTTTTTTTTTTTATTTTAAGATAATTTAGTAATTGCTAATTCCTTTTCTTATTTTGTTATGAAAAGCCGGCGTTGAGTTCTGCCATCCAATACAAAATGTCTCGAAAAAAAATAAATATAGAAAACGGGGAATGGAGTCTCTAAACACTAGTTTCCACTGCCTATAAAGTTAAGCTAAAAAATCTAAGCGTCTTAGATACATTCTATCGGTGGTGATCATGATGTGTTTTGGGTTTAAGTCCGCCTAATCTATGTGCCTTTGGGTTTTGGTTTATCATTAATCCCACTTTTTACTATAGTAGACGGCGTGTACACGGCCGGCAGCAGTGTTTTTATATATATCGATTGACCATCGGTTGATCGGTTTTGTGCCGTGTGATCCCGGCCTAGAATAGGATCATCCTGGTACTGGTGGTGCCGTAAGAGGCGACTAAAGTACATGTGGTAGAGTCACGTCGCCAGCAATGGCAACACGCATGGGCAGACTCGACCGGATCATCACCACCCCTGACATTTAAAACCGGCGTTAAGTAGTGGCTTTATGCCACTGCGTTTCGCATCAGCCGGGCTAATGCCGGGCTCCGGCGGCCAACCCACCTTAAAGGCAGGTAACGCACCTGTAGCTCCTCTGGTGTTGCACGGGGTCGTGGGCGGCGGTAATACTTTACCATCAGGTGACCCGCACGCTCGTTTGCTTTGTCCTTTTCCATAAAAAAAAGCCTTAGAGAACACAGTATCGATAATATTGGAGGAAAATCACGTAAAAAGAATGAGGACCTGCCGCCATGAAGACGAAGTATGAAGAGGTATGTAGAGATCGCAGCGTTTAGCACTGCGATATATCGTAAAGTTGATTTATTTATTTTTTGTATTAAACATCACAATAAATCTCAAGGGTCTTTCAAAACTACTATGAGCACGACGTCAACTCAGCGACTGCTAGATTTATACTGTATATTATTCCCATAACCACGTGTAACCGACGTTAAAATTTCAATTTCGCTTTAAAGACCCTGAAGTGGAACCCTCGAAAATTCAAACTAAGCCGCAAAACGCTATTATCTTGGCAGGAAAGGCACAATAAATATTAAATCATACCCTCATCCACACACGTTTATGAAAATTTGATACACCCCCTTTTCAATTACTCGCTTTGTTACCCGAATAGAGGACCGGGCGGAGAAATATTTGAACGTGCGCTTTGTGAAGCTTATTGTAGGAAAGTTTCTTTCTTATGTTTAATTTTTAAATTGTAGCGTGTGTTTTTATTTTGAAGATTTATAGGTAGTCGAGGTTTGTTGTACTCGAAGTCCTTTGTTAGTAAGCTAACATTAGTATTTTCCAATTCAAAAGCTGTATTTATCATTATTCTTTTCCATTTTTAGGGTTCTGTACCACGAAAGGAAAAAATGTAACCCTTATATGATTACTTTGTTGTCCGTCCGTTTGCCAAGAGTCTTTTTCTCAGGAACGTGTGAAGGTATCAAGCTAAATTTATATCAAATACTCAAGTCTGCTGTGAAAAAATAAAACTTCTAGTAACGTACGTAGTAACGTAATCAAAAGATCCGTTTGTGCCGCAAATTTCGAAACTCGCAAGGGAATCAAAGCCTAGGGTACTTCCCGTGAACTCAGAATCTTGAGATTTGGTACGAAGCAACGTCTAATAGCACAGATAACACTTGTAACGTAAAGTAAAAGTTTATAGAAAAAAAACATTATATACATTTTAAATTATTAAAGTTCATTGCACACAAAATGAATGCATATTTGTGTTTGTCTACTTAAGTTAGTTGCACTTCCTTTTACCTGCTGACTGACCTACAATCTTGAAATTGGTTTCTTTGCTTCGTTCCGCATGTCGATTCGCGCTTAACCAGTTTTTATTATTAATATTTTGTATATTGATAGGCATGAGTAAAGTAAAGACAATTCTGTCGGATCTCCATTTTCTGCCAATTTAGAACTCATGTTTGCTGTGCTGTGGCGCAAAACGCCGTGTTTTCCATAATCGTTTAAATATTACTTTTTTATAAATTAAAAATGTTATAAGTACACACATTCTAAATATTTTTTTTTATAAATATTCGATTCGATTTCCTGTTTCATTTAATTTATTTTATTCGAAATTTAAATTATTACTTTATTAACTCAAATATTTATATGTGTCTAAGAACCTCAACAGTTGTTCTTTACTTACTTAGAAAACGTATAAAAAATTGAACCCACGCCTCCTGGAAACCGACCAGGCGCTCTGACCACTAAACCATACGAAATTTTTTTACGCTTGTTACAACTTATTTATGTTGTTAGCATCTCTGTAGGGAGATTTTAAAAATTTCCGCTACCCAAAGATAATTACTAAGAATTATCGTCTGGCAAATGAGAATGCAATTTATTAAATATTTTTAGACATTTTTAAAGTGTTATTCCACACTTAGGAAAGAAAAATTAAAGTAAAGCTTTTCTATTATACAACGGCGGTCAGTCATCCTGCATGAAATTCACATGACTTTGATTCCACACACTTTTGTCCTTCAAATATCCTTACTTAATTTTATTTAATCTCTTTTTATCGTTTGGAAAATTAATTTGTTAGCGTAATTGTTTAAAGAAGCAAATCTACGTACAGTTATAACTAACTGTTTAGGTAAGTTCATGTTAATACTTGAACCGAAAGAGCAGATGAATTTAAACTTTGACGTTGTTGTAAAACAAAATTAAATGCTAATTGAAACTACCAAATGAGTAAATTTTCCATTAAGTTAAATTTTAACGTAAACATTATAAATTACAAATTATCTTTCTAGCTATAATCACAATATTAATAATAAAAACTAAATATATTATAAGTTATATTGTGTTGCATCGGCCGGGAATCGAACCCGGGCCGCCCGCGTGGCAGGCGAGCATTCTACCACTGAACCACCGAAGCTGATACGTAATTTACACCAAATTACGTTGCTTTATTGGCGCAGTGATCAATAGACAACGTGATACTATATAAGCGCGGTAAGTTTAAGTTCAACTTCCATTCGAAGAAATTAATTAGATGCTTAAAAATTAACGAATTTGATGCTTAAAAATTTGGAATTACATGTAACAGACAAGAAAATATACAATTTTAATTAACTAATGTGTAAAAAATATTATTTGCTCCTAATATGTTCGTAGGCGCTTATACGATTATACGATTGCTTATACGATTTGGGAGTGTGTCTGTCTGGCAGGGAGTTAAAACCATTCTAAGTATCTGGCAATGGACAAAGTCATTTCAAATATTATTATCAAAAAAGTATGAAAGAAATAACTTTATAAGTTAACTATATTTTGGTACTATTTTTTATATCTTAGTTACCTAATAATTGCCAAAGTAACCACCACCTATGATCTATATTACGATCTATATTAAATACAAAGCAATAAAGTAAAAGAAAATAGTATTACAAAAATAACTTTTGAAAATTATAGATAATTTTAACTTTTAACTGTGGACATCAAAATATTTTAAATTATTCATGGACACGAGGTCTCATGGCCCGCTAATAGTTTTAAGCATTTTTTTTAAGTGATTTAAGGGACAATAAATTAAAAAATCATATATTTATTTAGCTTATAATTATTTATTTTATAATATATCGACGAAAATAATGAAGCACGAAAATTTTCAGCCTTTACTTTACCTGAAATCATAGAAGGGACCAAAAATTAAAAAAGCCTTTTTTTACATTTTAAACTACTTACCAATAAGTTCACACTACCAAACAAACTAAACATAAAGAAACAAAAAATCTACTTCTGAACTTAAAACAAATATTTAGGCATAGGTCAAATATGCATAAAATTAATGCTATTCATTGGACGATGGTTTAGAAGCTCTGAAGACTTGTAGCTTAACCACAACATATAGGCAAATTTGGACACGTGATTGTAACTTTTTTTGCAGCTTATCCTTCATAGTTGAGTAAGAAAAGAGAATTACGCTGTATCCCAGAGGGAACCATACACCTAGTGTTTGTACTCTACATTCCCGTTAAGACACTTTCGTTCCCCGGCAAATTGCGTGTTGAGTGGCGAAACTCAACACTGCGCTTTGCCTCATTTCCGGAGCGACGAAAATTTTTATTACTAAGTATTTCATTCCCCCAGTGAGAATCAAACTCATAACTGCCGTTGTGTTACTTGTGCCACTACGCTACGCCTGGCCTACAATGTTTATCTAAAGCACATTATTCAGAAAATACGTTAGCTGCTATAGTAAAGTTATCAAATGAATACAAAGACGGTACAGTATATAGTATATACCCAAGGGTCTTTTCAGTATGGACGTCTACTATAATCGGGACGTGCCGGGGGACTGTTTTGTTCCTGGATAGAAGCTTGCCGCTTATTCAAAACAGATATTGTTATGTGAAATTGATTTAAGATTACAATTTTGGATTTAGTTTTAAAATATTGTGTATATTTTGAGGCGACTGACTGTAAGCGTGATGGTTGTGGGTTCGATGTCCAGTCGAGATATTATTATAATTAATATTTTTCTCGATCTGGAAACGAAGCAAAAACATAATATTTGGGGAATTCGGCAAAATTGGAGAACAGAAGTTGGAAATGAAGTTTCTTTACACTACGTTCCCATGTACTCTGCCCGCCCCGCTACGTGTTGAAGACATAATGGAACTAAAAAAGTATTATATCGTAGACTTTAACCGAAATGACATTTTTTCTGTAATACATGAACGAATACACATTCATTAGCTTTTATCAGCTTCACGCTGTATCCTGAACACAGCAGGGTAGGCAGAGGGAACCTCGTGTTAAGAAAACAAATAGAAACATTGTGTTATCCCTTCATATATCGCTTATCTGTCAAAGTAAGTGACGCAGGACCTATTTAAAAAAAGACCATTTGCGTCTCTTGCAATATTTCAAATTCCGTCAATTCGTAATGGCACCCAATTAGCAATACCACATTAATTTCCAATTTTTGGTATGTAATGTAACTGAAAAATTGGACGAAAATAAGAGAAAATATATTAAGTCAAAATGAGGACATGTTTATTATCACAGCGTAATTGCTAGCCTGGTGTTTATTTTACAATATTTGTTGAATAAACTAAATTTGTCACAATAAGCACTAAAGGAGAATGAAACTTTTGGGCCGTCACGTAAAGAATTGAGATGTGATCTAAAAAATTACAATTTTTTTTTTATTTTTAGAATAGCAAATAATAAATTAATTGACAATCTGGAAGTGGAGAAAAATGAAAAAAATAAGATTTAGATCCTTAATCGATTAAAATCAATCATATATTAAGTCAGAGATGTGACAGCTGATTGACAATCACACCTTGGGCCTTACTCTTGACGCCAATATCCAATAATCAATCCTCAATAATTGTCATTTCGTACTCTTGAAAGCAATCAATTGCCAAGTCCACTACCGCCCGCTAGTTGACGATTGCGTTAACTAAAAATTATTGTAAAATTCGTTAGAATTGTGATATTTGGTACTCTTGACGCGTTTTTGACAGCCAATATTACAGCAATGTTGTGAGTGGAATTGGAATTTACGCAATAACTAAAGTGTAACTTTTTAGAAATTGATTTGTTATTTTTCTCGTGAAAACGGCAATAAAAGGCACGTTTAGTGCTTATGTACTGTGTTTTGAGTAAACATGTAAATTAGACATTAAAAAACAACGAAATATACGTCGATTCGCGAATTTTAAAGGAAAGGGAAAACTATTTACTGTCTGAATGAAAAATCTCTATATATAATAAAAGGATAGAAAAGTCAATTCTGTACATGAAAGATATAAAAAAAATAAAAATCAGGTCCGTTTATATGTCGATTATAGAACCTAAAAAACCACTCAGCAGAATTCTTGTCTGTCTGTCTGTCTGTCTGTCTGTCTGTCTGTCTGTCGGTTTGTTTGTTCGTCAATCACGCAAAAACTACCAGACAGAAATTGATGAATTTTTGCATGGTATTAGCCTAGGGTCCCAAGGTACATTTTTTTTGGGTTTCATTCCGAATTTCATTATAGTTTTCTTTAAAAAAAATAAAAACTGAAAAATATAAATTACTTAAAATACCGATAACTACTGTATGAAATTTAATTATTTTTAGCATGGTAATAGTTAAAAGCCTAATGCAATTTATATTATAGTTTTTATCATTGAGTATAAAGAAATATTACCAGAAAAAATAACATAATTTTAAATTATATTTTTTAATAAAAAAAATCGACTTCTTCAATTTCAACCGGATTTCATACTCTGAACTTAACCAAACTTTCACCAAATTATCCTTTATATGTACCCTTTCTAATACAAAAAGAATCATTAAAATCGGTTGAGTTGATATTTAGATATTCGTCCATTTGTCGCGCACATACATAATGTAAATTTGAGATTTATATGATTTTCTCATAGATACCATTGTCGGAAATGAATTAAATTAAAATAGGACTGAACGGAACGCACTAGCTTCCAAATAAAAAAAGAATCATCAAAATCGGTTCACACAGTCAAAAGCTCTGAGGTAACAAGGATAAAAAATACAGTCGAATTGATGAGCTACTCTTTTAATAAGTCGGTTAATAGAATCTGACATAATTAAATTACGATTATTTTATTTAACCACAATTAAAAAGAAAAAAGTAAATTGAGGCCGTTCGTCGCACAGGGGCACAAAGTGTAACTGTAAACTGGTTGTGGGTTCGATTCCCACTTGAGGAAATGAAATATTTATTTAAATTTATATTTCCATTTCATCGCTCTGGTGTCGAGGCAAAGTGTGGCGTTGAGTTTAACTATTCAGCACGAAATGCCTACAGAATTCCGCGGAAAGTAGGGAACAGAGTGTCTTAACATTACACTAACCCTTTGCCTACCCTGCTGCGTGTGGGATACAGCGTGAAGCTGAAAAAAGAAGTACAATTAATAGTTGTTTAGTCTACCATAAGTATTATTTTAAACGTCAACGTTGGTGACATTAACAAAAATAATAAAGTAAGTATATTTGTCGGGACTAGCTCAAATGACGATGTAGACATCGTCATTTGAGCAGAGCAATAAAAAATATATGTATTTGGAAAGTAAATTCTGATTGTGAGTTCATAGTTTATAAAAGTTTATATTGTGTTTAGATGACGAGGTAATGTCAATACATTTTAATCATTGACAAGTACGTTGCATTTATTTACAGTAGATATATTTCTCAAGAGAACTTTCTCAAGACTTTATATACAAAAAATACATTAAATAATCATGTTAAGGAAGTATCAAATATATTTAATGAATTAAACTGAATATCATCTTATGTTATCTGTTAAAATAGCGTGAAGCTGATTAAACTTAATGTTATATTCAAAACAAATGAATTGTATGTAAATTTATTAATATATTTCAAGTGTGAAAAAAAGAAAATATGCAATATAATTGCGTTTCTCCTTTTCTTTCCAATATTTTATATTTTTATTATTTATATCGATATATCAGCGACGTAAATGCGGGAACAGAGCAATGCCATCTTAGTACAAAGTAACCTCTAAAATATATATTTCCGTGTTATAGTTAAAGCATAAAAAGAATGTGTGATTCCTCTATAGAATATATTTTTCTACATTATATCATAAAAACAGGTTTAAACAGTGCATATGAAGGTATCCTCCTGTAGTATAACTATTTTCAATTACTATCAACACTACAATGTCAATACTATGTGGTATTATAGTGTAATTTCAAACATTTTGATTATTTTCCCGCCATTATGATGAAAAAATTATTTATGTACTAAAAGAATGTTGGTAGTTTTTCAAAAGGTATAAGAATTGCCTAAAATATGCTTTCTTCGCAAGTGTTGTAATAAC
>JAATLQ010017931.1:28045-39146 GCA_013421005.1 Heliconius erato x Heliconius himera | reverse complement strand
TGAAATGGAAATATAAATTTAAGTAAATATTTCATCTCCTCGAGTGGGGATCGAACCCACAACCAGTCGGTTTTACAGTCCCACTTCGTGCCGCTGCGCCACGACTGGCCTCAAAGTTGATACAAATAAATATTTGCGTATCACACGGCCGTGCGCCTTCCTCGCGTCGCACTTACAAGGCACGGCGTCACGCAATCTCCCAATTGTAAGTTTATTCCACTTTAAATAGCCTTAACGTGGATCGATGGTCGCTTTGCAAATTAAATTTAAACGTCTTGCTCTAGGTTTTATTATATTTTGAATATCGATTTGAACATGTTGAGGCCAGTCGTGGTGCAGGGGCGCAAATATGTGTCTGGTTGTGGGTTCGATTCCCACTCGAGTTATAAATAATTATTTTTTTAATTTCTTCGCACTGATAACAAGGCAAAAGTGCGTTGAGTTGTGCTATTTTTGTTGGCTCAATTCCTTCAGAAATCAGCAGAAAATGGGGAACGAAAATGTCTTAATAGGAACGGAGTGTCTTAACACCAGGTTCCCAGGCTCCCTCTGCCTACTCTGCTATTTACGGGATACAATTTGAAGCCAAAAAATATATAAAAAATATCAACAATAATAACTTCTTTAGCACAAAATTAAGACCATTTAGTTTTTTTTAAAGACCAAACAGTTATCATAACAATAAAATGTTCTTATTTTTATTCTTCGCCGTAAACATACTTGAACAGAGCCAGATGAAATTATCAAACGCTTAAGTTTGCTGATAAGAGCCGTTACGAATTTTAAAATATCGTAAGTACCTAACAAATTTGCGAACGATCGGCGGGATTCGACAACTTTCCTTCAAGTCGGTTGTAAGTTTTGGGAAGTTTCCAGCCGTGTTTCCAAACGTTATCGTCCGTGGAAGTAACAAGCCGAGATAAATGAAGTTTGGTTGCTCTTAATTTAATGGCTGGTGGGAACTTGGCGGACGTGATCGGATGGCACACTTTCTAAATCGTTTATTGTTCAATAATTTATAGCTATTTGCTTGTTCTTCTTCTCCTTCTATTCTCCTAGAGACTCTTTTTGTTCCCAAAGAGAGACTCTCTCTTTAGATAGTTATACATTAAAATATATTAGTTGATAATATTTAGTAATAGTAAAATTTAGTAAATAAATCAAATGCGACTTGGAATCTCTCACCGGGGACTCCAAACCAATTTCAGGATTATAGATTGACGTGAATGTGATTTATAAAAGTTGATAATAACAGTGAACTAAAAAAATTGTAATGGTTTTTTTCTATGAAATATCTATAAATTCTCACTTTTCGGTTTTGTTTTTTCCTTTACTTTTTTCTTTTACTTTGTTTTTGCATATTGTGAGTTCTCACTTCGTGTCAATTTTCATAACTGCAGGTCCGCGGGAAATTCCTTATAGATTTTGATTACGTGGAGAATTTCATACAAAATGCAGCAAAAACGATTAATAAGTTATTATTATATTCATTTTAATTTCAGCTTGATAATTTTACGCGATCTCGAAATAAAGGGTCTTGACAAACAGACAGACATATAATAAAATGATCCTATAAGGGTCACTTTTTTTCCAGTTAATAAACCATAATAATGTTAAGTAAAAATCTATGAAATTTAAATCGCATTTTAATAAACCAATAAACACTTTTCAATATTCAATAAAAGAAGAGTTTATTGATTGACTATTTGAGACCAGGTCAGTCGTTTTTAATTAGAGTATATCTATAACTTAGTAAATCTGTTAATCCGTTGTCAGCAGCTATATTTTAGACAAACTGCCAGTGCTTTGGTCTAATCTCACTATTTAAATATTTTTATTCAAAATATAAGCATTAATTCCATGTAGAATTAATTCAACGAAGTGACGCGACATTTTATGATAAAAATATTAAATGTTTCATTTCCTTGAGTGGAAATCGAACCCACAACCTGTTGCGTTTACAGTCGCTGGAACATATCCAATATGTAGTACAGACGAGGTTTCTTTTATAAATTTAATAAAATATTAATTAATTAATATAATATATTTACATAATAGAAAACAAGCTATTTTAAAAGACAGGCCACAGTAAAATGAGAAGATAACAAGTACTGGATAAAACATTATAACCTTAACAACTACTTTTAATCATATTCTACTGAATTTAATTAAAATAATCAATAACAAATACAAATGCAAGTAATACATTTTTTATATCGTCGCTCGCTGTATCCCGCACACAGCAGGTTAGTCAGAGGGAAATAGGGTTAAGACACTCTGTTCCCTTTTTTTTCGCCGAATTCTGGATTTCGTGTTGAGTGGCGGAACTTAACGTCACGCTTTGCTTCAATACCAGAGCGAAGAAAATGGAAATATTGAATTTCGTCGAGTGGGAATCGATGCACAACCTTTACCACAGTTTATCAACTTTTATAAATTTATTTTTATGAAAAAAAAAAACTAAAGCTTAAAGATTTGTTTAAAACTTGTATAATATCGATCAAGTGGTCGTTCAGCTGAAGTTTCACGTAAAACGTTTTATTGTTACGGCATTCAGTCGTTTCAATATTCATAAATATTTTATTAATATTCAATTTTTGTTTTTCGATATATACCGTTAAAAATTACAATTTTTAATAAATATAAGACAAAATAACTGGTAACGATTGTGGGCTCGATCGCCACTCGAGGCAATGAATTATTATTTATTAGTATTTGTGTTTCTTCACTCTGGCACTAAGACAAAAGCTCGGTGTTGATTTTCGCCTGTTAACAAGAAAATGCTTTAAAAAAATCATCGGAAAGTGGGGAATGGACTGTCTAAACATTAGGTTCCCTCTGCCTACCATGATACAGCGTGAAGCTAATTAGATTTGATTTTGATTTAAGTATCATAAGAACTTAACGAAATTACCGAGGTAACAACAACATACAAAAAAAATAATAGTTTGCTACATAAAAAAAAGAAAATATTTTTTATTGTATATACATACCGACAAACCAAAATTTTTGTATATATGTGATTATTTTTATAAGCTGTGTAAAAATCTTGTATCACAAACAAAAGAAATCAATTTATTCCTAACTCCCACCGTGTAATAGGTTTTATTTGGGTTGCGTGTTAATTCCCCTTCAGATACGATCGGCTCTACTTGATTAATCGAGACTATGTTTTCCTTAGACAAGGACCTTACTTAGAAGTGTACTACGTATAGAATACACTTTGGTATTCCATCGATTACAATATTTTGAAAATAATAATATTTTAGCATAATAATATATTGAAAATTCCATAATTTTATTTGTATTTTTTTATATTTTAGTAATTATTAATTTATTCTGTCATACCAGATAGTGACTACCATCTATGACTACTAGACCTATTTGATCACTGCATTAAGTATTAAATTAACACGAGTGACGACGAGTCACCTAAAATTCAGTTAGTTAAGTCACGACGAGTCACTTAAAATTCAGTTAGTTAAGTTAAAAAGTATATAAAAGAAATATTTAAAATATTAAAAACATACTGTGTTGTGGGTTCGATCCAAATTCGAGGAAATGAAATATTTATTTATTTTTTCATTATCACAATAGAGCAAAGCTCTATTGTCGCGAGAAAGAGCAGCGTAGAGTTCCGCCACTCAACACGCATTGCCTCCAAAATAAGTGCAGTAAGTGGAGAACGGAGAGTCTTAAGCACTAGGTTATCTCTACCTACCCTGTTGTGTGCGGAATACAGCGTGGAGCTGATTTTATTTAATTTTACATTAATAAAATATATATTTAGTATTTGCCAATTCACAAAACACAAAACCTAACCTAGTTTCTAGATAGATTCTCATTTTAGCTGACCAAAAATGTTTATTTATAGATAGATTTTCCTCTCGATATCTATTCTCACATAGTTTTGATCTGAGATATTTCAGTTAAGGGATTTTCCAAATTGGCAGTGTAAGCGAGACAAGCTTGACGCCGCTAAGCTGGCTTAGTTCAACTTACGTTATAACAACAGTACATGTGTTGCTAGTGAATTATTGTTGTCTGATATGTTCCTGCTGTTCATTTGGGATTAGTAAGAATATATCGCAAAATAAATGGATATTTGAGGCCAGTCGTGGCGAGGCGAGGCCAGGGGCACAAAGTGTGACTGTTAAATCGACTGGTTGTGGGTTCGATCACCACTCGAGAAGATGAAATATTTATTTAAATTTATATATCCATTTCTTCGTTCTGGTGTCGAGGCAAAGCGCGGAGTTGAGTTCCGCCACTCAATACGCAATGACTTTAGAATTTGGCGGAAAGTTGGGAACAGAATGTCTTAACACTAGGTTCCCTCTGCGTGAAGCTGATTTATTTGATTTTATTTAAATATATGTACATTTATTTTGTTATATATAGTTTATTTGAAAAAAAAAGTTTATTTTTATATAGTAGAGGCAATCGTAGGGTGGATAGAGGGTTCCGTTCTTATTCATAATTAACGATTCTCCATCCATACTTCTACACTGTCTTCTTAGAACGCTAATAAGACAATGCGGAATCAGTAATAAAACTATAATATGCAGTAAATTCCGTTGCTCTACATGCAGTTGCGAATTCCGGTGAAAAGTGAGGAGAGAAGTGTCTTGATATTAGATTCTCTCTATCTACTTATAAAGGAACATACGTAGAGCTGTATACAATCTCTTGAAATGTAGCATTACTTATTGAAAAGATACAGGCCCGATTTTTTAACCTTAATAAACTATTTTTTACTTTATTTTTTGTTTTAATTAGTTATAATGTCAACTATCTATTTTTTGCTATACGTGGACTTATAAAACAATTTCAGTTAATATAACATATTATTAAGTAAATTACTCGAATAAGCAAAAATACTTAAAAAAATATGTTTTTGGTGTAATTCTTCGATGATTTATTTTTGAGTATAATCAAAAGTTTTAAACTAAATAGCTTTAAATGCCAGGGGTGTGTTTATTTAAAATAACAAATCGTAAAACCAATTACATGAACAGTTCTCGTTTGTGTACAATTTCCAAAGCATTGATACATTAGCCAAGCTTAGTTAATTGCAAATAGAATAGGATTAAATAACCCTAAAGCGTACTTATCATAATTGAATATATTAAATCGTATAATGGAATATATTAAATCGTATAATACTATGGCCATAGTGGCGCAGTGGAGCAGTCCGACTGTAACTGCTGTTGATGCGGGTTCAGTTATAGTTCGGGGAATTTATTTATTTTCATGTCTCCCTTTTAGTCAACCCGCAACAAACGAAATATGGGTGGAAAATGGAGAACTAAGTGCCTTTACACTCAGTTGCCTCTGAAGTGAACTTCCCTTTTATATATTTAGTTTACTTAGAAAAGAAACAAATAAATACTAGATACTGGGTTTATTTATTTTTTTTTATTTATCCGTATTTAATATTCATTTATACCTTATACTACTTAATGTTTTATTTCTTACCGAATTCTAATTGTGAACGAATAGCAAGTAAGAATCATATAACATAATGAATAGTATATTGTTTACAAATTATATAAAAATATCAAATAAAAGATCGTATACAAAAGTAATAGAGTTAAATAACAATTTGCTTTTAAAACGAATTATCCAAAATTGCAATTGTCCAAGTCCAATATTGCACTAGTGATCTCTAGACCGTTAAATGGTTGTGGTTAGAAATCCTAACTTAGAAATTGCTTTAAAATAGTTTTAGCTGAATATCCAATAGTATAAAATATGCAAAATATATTAAACGCCCGTGTGACATTAGTTTTGTTAAGCGTAAACATAAAACTCAACGGTTATTTGGAGCTACTTTGAAACAGCTAACTGTCATAAGGGAAACATTTACAAATGTACTTTCGAATTATATTTCAAAATAGAAAATACGTATGTGATATTCGCACGAATATCGTATATCCATATGCTGCATACAATTACGATTGATATAAGAAAAATATTAAACAACCCATTAATAGAAGTCAGCATGCACAAAATATCTTTGTCAATACAGCCTGCACCAGTTATAATAAATTGTTTACCAGTATTGATATTTTTATAAACAATGATGTTAATGATTTTAAACTAATGAAAAAATGTAAATTTGTTTTTTTTTTATTTTATTATTTTTTTTATTTAATTTAATTGACTTTTTTTAATCTAAAATTTTTATTTGTATATTTTATCATGTGTTTTACCTGATAAATTTTAATTTGATCATATGTTAGTATTGTCAGTTATCTGTAATTTTTTATGTGGAAACTTGATCGGAATGTGTATTATTTTAAAATGTGTAATGTTTGTGAATTTTATGTTCTGTTTGTTTCCTTAATAAAAATAAATAAATAAACGTGATTTTAAGGTATATTCAATAATCAATATGTAAATACGTATTGTGAATATAATATTGTATTTATGTATTATTCACGCTTTAATACATTATATAGGCTCGATAAAAGAAATGGTATGCTTTTATAATATAAACAATTTTTGATCTGTTGCGAGCTGTGCGCTCTCAAGAGAATGCCATAGAAGAATTGCTTAAATCATAATTCATTATTAATGGTTTGTAGTATTTAATAAAAATTTATTTAATAAAACAAGCTAAAATATTGCATTATATTTTAGTTTTGTTAGTATTTAATTCGTTTTTTTTTAAATTGATGTAGCCAGATGTGTTCGATTCCCACTCGAAGAAATGAAATATTAATTTAAATCTAAATTTCCGTTTCTTCGCTCTGGTATTGTGTGGTAGGGTTCCGCCACTCAACACGCAATGCCTCCAAAATTCGGTGGAAAGTAGGGAACGGGAGTAACTTAACACTAGGTTCCCTCTACCTTGCGTGTGCACACATCACACAGCATACAGTGTAAAGCTGGTGTAGTCATGTCTATAAAACTTTAAAAATATTTAAATTTAAAAATATATTTCACATACAAATTTATTAATTAGATTACGATTTCATGGGTGTGGTACTTTAAATAACAAAAGTTAATTGCAATTACTATATTTAATAAAAATTATGTTCTTATATTTTTTATAAAGAATCAAAAATAACATATTGAGATTTAAATAAAATGTATTGAATAATTAATTATATAAAATTAGTCAACACATTGATATAAAGAGGAAAACTTTTAAATAATTATATATTTTCATTACACGCCGTATTGCGCACACATCAGACTACGCCGAGAGAATCTAGTGTGAAGACACTCCGTTACCTGATTTCCGACGAATTCTCGAAGCTTTGCGGGTTGAGTGGCGGAACTCAACTACGCATTGTTCCTCGGAGGGAACATAATATAAAATATTAAATATTTCACGCCCTCAAACTGGAATTGAGCCCACAATCTAGGCCACCACGGCCTCTTTAAAATGAAAAGTGGCTAATTCTATAAACCGAAATTTCCCTTACATATTACCAAATTTACAGATTACCAATAAACACGATTTTATTCCAATTTACGCGTGATAAGATCAGTGGGGTAAAGCAAATTGGCAAACAGTTCATTATCGAGGCCTGAGTTATTCTAATGGCAATAAGGAGAAATAAAAATTACAGGCACGTTCCCATTTAAATCGCATTTCATTGTAATTAGATCTTTACTTTTTTGCTTTAATGGATTTTTTTTGCTTTATTTAATTTACGTAGTGACTTTTATTTACATTTTGTATTTAAATAACGTTATATATTATGTATATTACACATTATTTTAAACAAGAAAAAATTAAAATAATTTTAAACTCGTTTAAAAATCAAAACAACGAATTGAAATAAAATTTTTATAATTTTTATTAATTCAATATTTTTCATGTCTTATTTACTATGCCTATGTATATACGTTAAATGCAAAGAATCACTATATAACCTTTTTTATTAAGCGTTTTTATTTTTCTTATTTTAATTTGATAATTTCTTATTTCGAAAAAATATTTCCTGTAAGCTTATTAAGTTCACAAAAAAGGACCAAAATTTTCCAATTTTACATGTCATATTTAACATTTAATATATGGCCTCTATATTATCCAATATCAAACAATAAAAATCAAAAACCAATAATCTTACCAACAGTATCCTTAAAGCAAATAACAACATGGAAGACAAGTCCAAAATGTACATAGAACAAAATTTTTCCAAACATCATTCAGTTCACATCGCAACAGTTCACTATTAACTAGAACTTTATAAACCTAGTGGGAACGCGTTTAAGTTATTCCATAGTTTTGGCGCTAACGTCGTAGCGCCTACGAAGTTCGTAGCACATCCGGTGTAGCGGCGCTACGGGCGTCTGTCTACGGTTCTGTAGCGCGACTGGGGCCGACATCAGAATGGACTTATGCTAAGTTTGCTAACTCGGTGCACATGCGCCCGATAAGCTTCGCGAATAAATCCTCTTGATATTCTAAACGGACAGGCTAAGTTACTTGCCGTTAAGCAGTGGAGTAGAAATGCTAGCTAGCGTGATTGTATATAATGAAGTACAAATTTAAATTTTTATTACGATAAGGGATTGTGTGTTTAATATGAAAGTTTGATGTTGTTGGTTTATTTGTATGATAAAAGTAATCTTCGTCTTTTGTTGTAATCATTATTTTTATTCAAAATTTTAAGATGAAAATATAAAATTTCTCTTTGACATGAAGATTTATAAAATTTAAATTCACAAATTTACAAAAATATCCTATTGCTCAACAAAATGAACATTTACAGTAATATTTTAAAATGATCTCATGGTGATATATTTTGGGAGATCTCAAGTCTTTTCCAATAGTTTAAATTCTAAATCATCCCAAATTTACAGTTTCCACGTTTGAACCGAGACCTGTTTGTTTGAAAAGCATCTGTATTGTCTGAGTAGGGTGTGGTTAGCACAGGCTTCCATTTGAATAGATATCAAACTTATTGAATAATTTCTACTACATCTAAACTCAAACATAATATGTTCAATATTCTATGCTAACATATCTATATTAGAAATTCTATAATTTAAATGAAGGTATAATAATTAATGAGGCCAGTCGTGGCGCAGGGGTACAAAATGTGATTGGTTTCGGGTTCAAACCCCACTTTAGGAAATTAAATATTTATCTAAATTTATATTTCTGTTTTTTCGCTCGCTCATATTTAAATATGTTTTTCAGAATAATGTAAAAAAATTTTTTTTATTGCCAGACCCTTTACATGAGTTTTTATTCCTGCTAAATATGGTAAAGGTTGTATAAAATTGGATCAAGTTACGTTATACTAGGACGCCTCAATTTTACATATATATTATTTACGGAATTATTACAAGACACCTTTTAACCATATAGACCAATCCGATAGCTTAATCATTCTCCAGATAGAGATGTACCTTTAGGTGGCGTTACCTCTGAAAGTGCCCCACCTTCAAATTAGTAAGTACGCGTGCCGTCTTAACTACATATCAGAATAACAATCCTCGAAATTTCGTAGATAACTAAAATGACATAGGTCAGGGGGCTTTAGGATCTTAGGCTATAAGTTTTTGAATGTTAAATACGTGATATTATACAAGAACTCACATTGTATAGAAAAGTAAATATTTTTTGTTTTAAATATACATACCTATTTAAGCACTTTCGTGATTTAAAAAAAAACACCAGATACGTAACCGAAGATAAACATATCCGACTCAACCCGTAGTAGAATTCGTACCGAAACTACACTTTTCATCCGAAAAATACTGTTCAATTTAATTTGTAGAGTAACATGTTTGTTTGTGTTTACTTAGGGTTGTCTTTTGTATTCTACAGAGGCAAACTGAGCCCTTTGTATGAAGCCCACGGCGGTTTTCTTATCAACTCATCCCTTCTCTTATGTATCATGTTTCGATAGATAAAAAGGGAACTACTATGTTGTTTTTTTTAATATATTCTGCCAACGCTTGCTTATTTTAAATATTTGCACTCTTCTTTTTGTTTGCTAATCAATTTACATTTTTTTTTAAACAACAACATTAATTATACTAAATTTACTATCTATACTAATATATACACTAGTTATAGCATAGCATATAAAACAAGATTTTTCAGAAATCAGTTTAAAAAATCGAAAAACGCCCTAAATACCCTTAAATTCGTACTCAGTATCTTTTCGCAAATATTTAATATTTGAACGCTTGGCATCTTTTGAGTTACTTTAAATATCATGCGGAAAGGGTAGAATGACCAAAATGTTTACACATCGCTCGCCTTTCTACTTATAACGGGAGTAGTTTTCAGTTTAAAATTCATAGCGTAGCTTTTAAACTCGGTTAGATTTTGAATATTAGGTACGTATTTTTAAATGAATTTTTAGCCATTTTAATAAAGTTGTAAATGAAAATGCACTAAATTTAGTTCTTTTGGTGTGAGTGTATGTTACGTATGCAATAAGAGGAGGACAAGTGAAACGATAGCCGGTTGACAACGCACTGCTTTATTATAAATTTGCACTATCCTTTATAGTGCTGGACGCAGCCACGCACACATGCATATACATATATATAACATTCGTCCCCCCTAAAAAAACAATGATTATAATTATTTAAAATATTTTTTAAAACAAATATTGGGACGTTTACGTAACGACCGTCCTTGTTCACAAACAGACTCAATCTGGGTCTCATGATCATTTTCTGCTTCTTGATAGTCGTCATCAGAACTCAAAGAAGTTCCCGCTTCATATAACTCTTTCCTTCTCTCTCTGGGTAAGTCGCGAGATGCGACGTCAGACATTGAGGTGTTGGACTGCGTTAACGAAGCTTCGACGGTTGAGCGTGAAGATGGACATTCCGAGCCAGCGCGGTGAGGTGACGTAAGCACTGGGCCCGGAGACGCGGCCGCCGGCGATGGAGAAGGTTGCAGGTTCACGTTAGGTGACGTCAGAGATTCCGATAATATCGGAGTGCAAGGCACCGAACTCGGTGTACTTCTGATGTCTACTCTGTCCCAGTCCTTAGTAATGGAACCTTTATAAACCAATAACTGATTTACATGTCTTTTGTGGCATTCTAAATTTATTAAGTCTTTAACTAAATACACAACTTTACCTAAACATTTCACAATAATACCTTTACT
>JAATLQ010017931.1:15737-27945 GCA_013421005.1 Heliconius erato x Heliconius himera | reverse complement strand
GTTAGTGGAGATTACCTTCATAAATCATAACAGTTAAGTTTAAGTCGTAATTAATTCAACCGGCCGGTCGTGGCGCAGCGGCACGAGGTGTGACTGCAAAACCGACTGGTTGTGGGTTCGATCCCCACTCGAGGAGATGAAATATTTACTTAAATTTATATTTCCATTTCTTCGCTCTGGTGTGGAGGTTAAGCGCGGCGTTGAGTTTTGCCACTCAACACGCAATGCCTCCAGAATTCGGCAGAAAGTGGGGAACGGAGTGTCTTAACACTAGGTTCCCTCTGCCTACCCTGCTATGTGCGGGATACAGCGTGAAGTTAATTTTAATTTATTTTAATTCAACACAGAGATAAAGAACGATCTTGAAAGAAATATCAAGTAAATACAAAGATACTAATTTAAAAACTGTACAGGAGTTAATATGCAATTAATACAGTTATTTTACAAAGAATATTATGAATCCTACAACCTAAATTAAATTGTTCACTGACATCAGCACATTTAACAGAGTTTTAGAATTATGATGAGACGTATATTATATAGGTAAAAAGAACATAAAGTTACAAAAATATATACGTGTAATACATAATTAGCTTTATGTATATTTTATAAATATCAAATATCAACAATGGTCGTATTTTTTTATTTAAAACAATCAAAAATTCTTTGACGATAATGTCGTAAAAAAAATCATATTAGAAGTCGTTATAGTTGTCAATCGATTGCGCTTATTAAATCAGTAATCATGTTTTTTAAGCGGGTGAAGCCGTGGGCGAGCCGCTAGTATTAGAATATTACAGATTAAAGTAATAAAAAAAAACATATTAGAAGTCATTAGAGTTGTCAATCAATTCTGCTTATTAAATCAATAATCATGTATTTTAAGCGGGCTAAGCCGTGGGCGGGCCGCTAGTCTGATATTTGATTTATAAAATATACATAAAGTTAATTATTTAATATACGTATATATTTTTGTATAATATAATAACATTACGTTCTTTTTACCTTAAATTTGCTGATGTCAGCTAATAATTTAATTTACTGCTTCAAAGACAGCCTTACGTTTTAAATTATTAATCTGGGTAATGATTCATAACATTCTTTGTAAAATAACTGTAATAATTGCATATCAACTCCTGTATATTTTTAAAATTAGTTACATATATTATCAGCTAAATGTACAATTGGTAAATATGTAGTTATTACAGTGTACACGTAGAAAGGATGTTTTAGGCATTTTGATACTTGATATTTCTTTCAAAATCAAATCGTTCTTTATCTCTATGTTGAATTAATTACGACTTAACCTTAACTATTATGAATTTATGAAGGTAATCACCACTAACAATTTAATTTTGTTTACTTTATTGTATAAAATATTATGATATATATGATAGTGCTTCATATAACCAAGACGTTTCGAATGTCATTCTTTAGCCAGGGTCATACCAGCGCGATTGCTATATAATATTCGCAGGCAAAGTAATGCCTTGAGTTCATTCAAATGACGATAACTTTTTTTTTAATGAACCGATTTTGATAAAACAACTTTAATAGTTAAGTTGAGTTAAAACAAAGCAATTGGTGAAATTTTTAAGTAAATCGGTTAAGTACTTTCAGAGAAACATGTGACCATACATATCGACAGACAAACAGACATACAAGAAATTTAAAAAAATACTTATTTAGAAAACGTATAAAATTTTTAACGTAGCGGGATTCGAACCCGCGCCTCCTGGAAACCGACCAGGCGCTCTGACCACTAAGCCATACGTTCTCATCAAGCTACGTCGAAATTTTAATACGCTTGTTACAGTTTATTTATGTTGTTAGTATCTCTGTAGGGAGATTTTTACAAATTTCCGCTACCCAAAGGTAATTACTAAGAATTATCGTTTGGCAAGAGAGAATACTATTTTTTTAATTTTTTAAACATTTTTAAAGTGTTATTCCACTCTTAGGAAAGAAAAATACTTATTTAGAAAACGTATAAAAATTTGAACGTAGCGGGACTCGAACCCGCGCCTCACTTTAAAAACGCTACGTTCAAATTTTTATACGTTTTCTAAATAAGTATTTTTCTTTCCTAAGTGTGGAATAACACTTTAAAAATGTTTAAAAATATTAAAAAAATATATTTTTCATTTCTATTATTCTTTTTAAGTATCTCTATATCCATTTCAGTCAAAATTACTAAATGTACAGACAAAATATTTTTACTGTCTTATTATAAAGATGAACTTATAAGGTTTTCAGCTGGGGGGCGCTAAAAAAATATTTTGCCCCGGGCGCAAGTTAAGCTCGCTACGCCACTGGTGGTCTATCTTTTCTATTTAGTAACTAGTGAAATAGGAGCTTATATGAGATTTCTATGTAATATTGTCCTACTACGTGAAAGATTATTGTTAAATACTTATCAAATAAAATATATTCCATTAAACTTCCCTAAAAAGTGATAAAACAAATTTTAACATCTATCATCATCATTAAATCTATTCAGGTAAAAATCTCCGTTATATTTAATTACTACAACCTTTTACTTACTACTAGATAACTGATAAACAAAAATTTGCTGAAATGATGTAAATTTATAATATATAGATTAAATATGTTAAGTTTAATTTGCTTAGCACTTACATTTTAGATTTTCATTTTAGCTGATCTTCGCTCCTGTTTGTTTCTGTAGCTCCTGTATGTTAGTGCAACTAAGTGTTTTCTATTCTATTCTACAAGTCCTTGTAGTAACGAACGTAGGTACGTACGTACCTACCAGCGTTGCCAGATGTCCCGATTTTGGCGGGACGATCCGATTTTCAGCATATAAATTAAATGTCCTGCATTATCCCACGTAGTACTGTGAAAAATTTAATTTTATTACTTTAAAATTTTAATTATTAACTATTTATTTCATAGAACTTTAAATAAGTATATTCGTAGGTTACGGATAGTTATTGATTATTCTGAAGACTTATATCGTTTAAACATAGTTACGTTTTTCTATTAAAACAAACATTTTATATTGATATATCTATCACAATTGAAAGCTTTATTTAAAACTTTAAATCAGCTTCACGCTGTATCCCGCACACAGCAGGGTAGGCAGAGAGAACCTAGTGTTAAGACACTCCGTACCCCACTTTCTGCCAGATTCTGGAGGCATTGCGTGTTGAGTGGCAGAATTCACCGCCGTATTTCCATTTGAAACTTAAATATATATTTCCAAATGGAAATATAAATTTAAGTAAATATTTCATCTCCTCGAGTGGGGATCGAACCCACAACCAGTCAGTTTTACAGTCACACTTTGTGCCGCTGCGCCACGACTGGCCTCAAAACTTTAATAAATTGATAAATAATAAATTAAATATTCGAAAATCCCGCTTTTAACCTAGAAAAAATCTAGCAACACTGGTACGTACTTAGAGTTGGTGAAGTTAGGACTTGTACATAGAGTAATATTTGGAGAGCTAGAAACTTGGCCTTGGCCTTGGATTTTATAACTTTTTTTATATCGTTAATGAGACGTTCTTCTGGCAACTTTTATTAGCAACATTTTACATGAATATACGTATAGTATAATTTTAAAGTATATTTTTTTTATTTTTAAGAGAGACGTTCCATTTTATTTGACTATGATATGTGTCATCTTTTTTTAATTTAATGGCCTGATTTTGCGATTACAAGCGCAAAATAATCTGCCAGTGTCATGTATAGTAGAAAAAACACGAATGATATGAATCAGTAAATTTGGAAGGATATTGTGAACTCATACAGATATAGTAGTGGATGGACTGGATCAAACACTAAAACAAACAAACAAACGCTTTATTGATATGTTATCTTGTTCAGCGGCGAAAACTTTAGTGTAAGAAAATCGATGACGTTTTATAAGTATTCTACTTATCACTTATATCAAAACAAATTATATTATCTGTGAAAACAAAAAGTTTATATATGACTTTGACAGCCGCGTATGTGACATGTCTTTGTTTTCAATCTTTGTGAAGGTAGCGAATCGATGAAGATCAGTTTATTTACGTTCAAACAAAAGAGTTAAAATCATAAGAGATCTCAACGCATCAAAATGTCGGCTTGTGAAACTCAAAAAACGGAAGCGGCTAAAGACAATGTATCGACTCATTCCGTTGATGAAGGATTACCCCGTGAATTAAGTCAGCTCAGCCTTTCGAGTGCATCAAATTCAGATGAATTTCATTGCAATAAGGGGCACTCTGAAATCACTATGAAGAATATGTTTGGTTATTATCAATCACAAAAACTATGTGACGTAGCTTTAATTGCTGGTGGGTGCAGGTAAAAGCTAAAATAAATATTTAAATTTAAAATAATTTTTAACTGCTTTATATGTACATGTTTTAATCATGCATTTAGAAATCGTATAAACTAATTGTATTGGCATTTTTCATATTTTTTAACCATACACTAAATATCTTTCAGATTTTTTTGTGCTATATTATAAAAATTTTAATGAATCAAAAGATGTTTGTTAACAATAATTAAATATATTTAATATTTAAAAAGTTCCGTTCTGCACCTAATACTATGCTATTAGGTGCAAAAAATTTGGATACATAGATCATTGAATTCATTCAAACATCTTATCAAATTTTTCTGTACATTAGTATTACCCATATTCATTTTCTTCACATTCATCCAGTAAATTGAATTATTTACTAATTAATTAACTCTTAGGAATGACTAATTTAACTCTTATAACAGGATTCCTGCGCACAAAGTCGTTTTAGCATCTTGCAGTGAGTACTTTGCGGCCATGTTCACAGGCTCCCTAAGAGAAGCTCAATCATCAGAAATAACTTTAGAACGAGTTGACTCACAAGCACTTAGATCACTTGTTCATTATTGCTACACAGGCATTATAGGTATTTTAGCATGATATAAATAAGTTTCTTTGTTACAGACAATGTCTGGGTAGATGTTATATCTTTTATTTTGTATTGTGTTTCCAGAATTAAGTCAGGAAACAGTAGAAATTCTCTTGTCCACTGCCAGCTTAATCCAGTTGCATTCAGTTACAAAAGCATGTTGTGATTTTCTTGAAAAACAGTTGGATCCATGCAATTGTTTGGGATTTGCTTTGTTTGCTGAACAACAATCATGTATGGGCTTACATAAAAGTGCCTTGGAATACACATACCAACATTTTATGCAGGTTATTAACACTTTATTTAGAAATTACTTTTATCTACATAGAGGCTGTTGTGGCAACTGTAAATGTGATGGTTGTAGGTTCAATTCCCACTCTGGAAAATGAGATTATTTTCATTTCTTGGCACTTAGTAACAAGAAATCAAAGTGTATTGTTGATTTCTGCCACTTAACTCTCAATCTATCAAAAAAATTATGGAAAGTGAAGAACAGATGAAAAAAGAAGTGGTTTATTTTATGATAAAATTGAATTTGTAACTTAAATCTACATTTCTTAGGTTGTTAAACATCAAGAGTTCTTAACTCTGCAATCAGACCAACTGGCAAGTTTACTAAAATCAGATGATCTCAATGTTGTCACTGAGGAAAATGTATTTGAGAGTCTAATGGCCTGGGTCCAACATGACAACCCTAACAGGCAACAACATTTGCCCACTTTACTGAAATTAATCAAACTGCCCCTGCTATCGTCTGAGGTATGTTAATATCTTTTAAAAAAATTATGTGTGTTATTCCACACTAAGTATAGAAAAATGGTTTAAGAAAGTATTTGGAAATATTGATGTACCAAGACTTGAACAAGACACACTTTTACAAGTTTTCTTTTATGTTGAAGATTTAATTTTTATATTTTACTTTGCATCAGTGATGCATCAGCTTATATTTTTATTCTCAGAATCTCAAATAACTGTCTAAAACTTCAATCTTTTTTATAAGAAAGAATTTTATTCATATTTATCATTTAATCTACTATATGTTGCATGGTAGAACATACAAGGTTTGTATTACACATGCACACATAAATTATACAATGAGGAAATTTTTATTTAACTACTTGAATACTTGTACTAATAAGACCTAAGAATGCAGTCAACAAACATTTTAATTTATATACTATAAGAGTGTAATGCTTTAGATGTTTATTATACTTGCTTCCTATTTCTATTATATTATAGAATTTATTTTATAGAATGATGTTACAAAACTTTGCTTTTTAATTACAAAATAAATAAACAATAGAAACTATAATGATGTAGTGGCATGGCATTTCACTGTAAACGCGATGGTTATGGATAAACTTTTTCGGGGAATAAACTTTTCTAATTTTTTTTTTCTGGAAACAAGATAAAATGCAGCGTTGAGTTGGACGGTGTTTGGTTTCTTATGTATGCGTGATGGACAGCTATAAAATTAATTATATAGATAAATAATAATTGATAAAAGTCTTATATAGAAAGTTATATACATTTTTTATATGCTAAATATTTTATAAAAAAAATGGACCTTTTAAAATTATTTAATCTATGTATAATTTTCGCTCAGTAGGATTGTGAATTCGATTGCGATTCGAAAGAGTGATAACATTTTTATTGTGTCGGTTTCCAGGAGGCGCGGGTTCGAGTCCCGCTACGTTCAAATTTTTATACGTTTTCTAAATAAGTATTTTTTTTTCCTAAGTGTGGAATAACACTTTAAAAATGTTTAAAAACATTTTTATTGTCCTGGCCCTGTAAGAGAAGACTCAACGTTAAGTTTTGGAAGTTAGAACAAAATATTTAAATTGCGCTGATAACTCTCGAGTCTCTGTACTTTTTGACTACATGTCCTGCTATGATGAATAACGAATAAAATTTAATATCCGTAAAGTTTTAAATGTTATAGTTGTATAAATATTAACATTTATTGATCATTTTTAAACATTTTTAAAGTGTTATTCCACACTTAGGAATCTTCACTTCACTTCTAAATAAGTATTTATTTATCAATTATCATTTCCCCGCTTTTAGAAATAACTCGCGGCTTTCAGCTCGGCCACTTAACACACAATGTCTTAGGCAGTGTATGGGGAGCGGAGCGTTCTAAATTCTAGCACTCCCCCTGCCTATCTGTTCTGCGTGATCAATCGTGAAGCTGCTTAAAATATTACATATAAACTTTTTTTACAGTATTTAATTGATAAAGTAGAACAAGCCTGCGGTGACGTGCCTGAATGTCAACCGCTTATAATGGAAGCGGTCAAATGGCATTTGTTGCCTGAAAGACGCTCTTTATTGTTGTCGCATAGAACAAGACCTCGAACATCAACTATTGGAAGACTTTTGGCTATCGGAGGCATGGATGGTTATAAGGTATGCATATATTGTATGCTTAAATTAAATATATTAACTAGCAGTACATATTTAATATACTAACTAGCAGTTTCTACAAGATGATTATTTTTTTATTTTATACAATTGGAAAACATTCATCTCTCATTGTGAAATTAGAAGTTATAGTAAAAGAAGAACTTTTATACTACTCGTATACTAGCTTCCGCCCGCTTGAACCATTATAATAATTTATATTGAGTACAGTATATTTATATATTACACAGGTACGCGGTTGCGCAACAAATAAAGTGCAGCTTTTTATAAATCAGTTTTTACTCATTTTTTATCGTTTATTTGGCTGGCTGTCTATCCCTTCGTAACCTACTTTTAGGCCTGTATTTATAAAACATAAGTATATAACTTATGATTGAAAACGGCATCTCAAGATCGATCTCAGACTTGAGAGCGATTAATAAATACCTGTAAATTTGTAATTCTTTTTTAGTGTAAAAAGATACATTGCCCATTAATTTTCTATGATTTTCTTTTAGGGTGCCAGTAATATGGAAATGTACGATCCAAGAACAAATACTTGGACGCCGTTCATGAGAATGGGTGCTAGGAGACTGCAATTTGGTGTCGCCGTGATGCAAAATAAACTTGTTGTGGTCGGAGGAAGAGATGGTCTCAAAACACTTAACACTGTATGTTTTGATTTTATTTTTATTATATTTGTTTTGAAATGAAGCGAGGCGCTTAGTGCCGCCACTTAATACGCAATGTCTTGAAAAATTCGGCAGAAAGTGGAGAACGGAATGTCTTAACGTTAGGTTCTTTCTGGCTGTCCTGCTTTATGCGGGATGCAGCGCGAACCTAGAGAAAAAAAATGTCAAAAACTATCCCTTCCCTTTGGGATATCATTCTTACTAGGAGATATGATACATATATTTTATGAAATAAAAAAGGTACATGCAAACATGATTATTTTGCAACACAGGTGGAATGTTTCGACTTGACATCGCTGAGCTGGAGCACGCTGGCGCCCATGAACACGCACCGGCACGGGCTGGGCGTGGCCGTGCTGGGCGACGGGCCCAACTGCCCCGTGTACGCCGTGGGCGGCCACGACGGCTGGATATACCTCAACTCTGTTGAGAGGTTTGTAAATCAGTTACGAATTTATAACTAATTTTAATTATATCTATAATCATCATAAGAAAAACCAAATTAATACTTTGCCCTTATCTCTACTTTTTAGAATTATTTTTTAAAAATATGTCTTTTTTCTTATTTTACTACCACAAAAAAACACCTAAAATAAATTAAAAAATAAATTAAAAAAATATGTTTTTTCATTATATATTAATAAAAAGAAAATCCTATATTATTTCTCTAACATACGAACTATTCATATAAAACTGATAACGAACAAATATTTTTGTATTGACATTCCTTAGAACTAGTTGTATACGCCTTCACAGACAGCTCCTACAGGGTGGAAGTGTCAGCGCTCCTTTTACGGGAACAGCATATAGGGCAAAAAAATTTAAACCCATACCTAAATCACGATACCACTACAGTTTAGACGTAGGATTTTTTTTTAATTTCACGATGTTTATCCATACCCGTATTTGGTGTGACGCAGTTACGTATAGATACCAATTACGTACACACTTACTACTACAAAAATACTACTAAAGGTTAATCAACTTTGAACCGCCAATACCTACGATTCGATTTCGGAATAAGGCGTATGCGGCGGTTTCCCTTTGATAGGTTTATGTGTGAGTGCGTCGTTCTTGACAAATGGTGTTTTATATTACAACAATAATATTATTATTTATTTTGCTTGGAGGAAAAAATAGTTTTCTCATTTTTGGGCAAAAATTTTTTTTTTTAATTGTATAGGCCTTTATAAAATAGTTCAAACTGTGGTTAAAGTGGTGCTGACACTGCCACCCCTTATGTGTTCGTTATAAGAATCCAGTACGATATTCCATCATAATTATCAGCCTGTCCTCGTCCACTACCGGACATAAACCTCTCAAATGGCTCGATCTTCGGCTCTTCGCATCCAACCATTGTCATCTACTCTTTCTACTCTACCTAGCTGGAAGTCATCCTACACGGGGGGGGTCCAAAAATTCGTGGAATGAAGGGGATAGAGTGGGAATAGGGGCGCTCTCTTAATGTCATACTACTTGGGGACGCATCATTAGTATATACATAGAGTTTCAGCCCTGTTGCGTCATTCGTTTACGAACACTCGCCTGCTAAACAAGTAAATCCGGAAGAAAACTGAAACTATGTAGACAATTGAACACCGTGCCGTGATAAAATTTTGGCCCATTCTTTCCTTACCAAGCAAGGAATTTAATGGCCCATTCTTTCCTTACCAAGCAAGGAAAGAATGGGCCATTAATGAACCATTTTAAATGAAATGCAAGCCGTTTATGGGGAGGATTGCCCTGATAAATCCATGATTTATAAGTGGCATAGTCTTTTTAAGCATTGTCGAGGGTCTTGAGAGAAATCAAAAACGAGAAAAACTTGTATTGGAGAACGCTCGTTTGGAGAAAAAACAGTTATCTGCATTAGTTGGAGTATCAGATACCACCATTCTGCGGATCCTACATGACCATCTAGGTCTGACAAAAGTCAGTGCAAGATGGGCACCAAGAATGCTCACACCGCTTCCGAAAAAGCAACGTCTGGATGCTTCAAAGCAATTTGTATATATATATATATATATATATATATATATATAGTTAGGAGTGCTATTTAATGTTAGGAATATTATGTTGGTTACGTATAGATTCCTATACGATACTTACTCATCACGCCACTATGACGCGATAGCGCCATCCATTATTATTATTCTACCCTGCAACTTATTTGTGAACGATGATATAAAAGGTTGCACGGGCGTTGTACAGTCAGTCTTGGCTCTGGTGTGGTTCAGAGTACTACTAGTACTCTGCCACTGACTAACCTCGACTATTCGGATAATTGATTATTTAGTTAATCAATTATTATCGTGATTATGAATGTGGTTAACACCTATTTGTAATTGCACTGGGCTGGAGCAGTGAAGGCGAGTGTTGATATATCGGAAAGGGTACCCTGAAGCCTACACCTGTGGTCGCAAGTCCCAGGCACTGCTCCATTCATGCTTCTCATCATTAAAAGTCCGTAAATAATATTAGTTGCAACTACCGTCCACATTTAATGTTAGTTCGATACGACTACCCTCTTGTTATTTATCACTTCCGACATATGTGAGGAATATGTCAGGATGTACGAGCGGTAGCGATAGTGATAAGTACTTTTGTATTGTTTTTAGTTATTAAATTTCTAACCTGATTCCTAATTATATATATATATATATATATATTATAAAATAGAAACGCTTTCTCTGTCTGGCCTCTCTAACTCTTCTTCTTCTAAACCACCAAACGGATTTTGATGCGGTTTTCACCATTAGGTAGAGTATTTCTCAGGGAAAGTTTATATATAGTTTATTATATGTATATTTATTTTATTGTAATTTGACATAAATATGATAAATGTGTACAAAGTCCCACCCGTTGAGACACTTTCACGCATGCGCTGCTTTAATGGTAAGTCCTCATACTCATGAAAACAATGTACTAGAGTATTATTCCTCTTCTACAAAAAAGTCGGCGACAGCATATTCGTATCTTCTAAGGATAACATACAGTGAGCGTATTTCTGTCTAAAAATAGTAATTTGAATATATTTTTTTATTGTGAGGGATGTTTGTCCATAATGGTATCAATCCTTATCCTTTTAAATGCTTTATAAATTTTCTACGTTAAACGAAGATAAAATTTGCTCTTTACACTAATTCGAAATTACGAATAGTTTTAGAGAAAAACGCATTTAATTGTTGACACATCATGCCGGCTATAAACTGCAGTTTTGGCTCATGTTTCATTTATCCCTTACTCTCAGCATATAAATAAGTATGTTAGTTACGTTGGCCATTTGATGTAGATCAAAATGTTCTTTACTATTTTTTATTTTAATAAGTACTTTAGAAGATTAATAGCACAGATTTAAAATTACAGTACTAAAAAATCTTGCTGTGTAACGGCTCGCTGCCCACCACGCGTCCCTCCGCGCCCCGCGACATTTTGCTTATTAAAATGGATCCGCCGCACCCGCCTGGTTACTTCCCCCGGGCATGGAAGGAGGGTCTGCTCATCATGGTGCCCAAGGCTGGGAAGAGCCCACAGCGACCTGAGGGATACTGATCTATAACCCTCCTTAGCGCGGTCGCTAAGCTATTCGAGAAGTTATTCCTCTCACTTCTCCAGGCGCACATCCACCCACGAAGCGAGCAGTTTGGCGAGCGGGTATACCACTCTGGTTACTGTTATGTATGCAATAAGAGGAGGACAAGTGAAACGATAGCCGGTTGACAACGCACTGCTTTATTATAATTTGCACTATCCTTTATAGTGCTGGACGCAGCCACGCACACATGCATATACATATATATAACATTCGTCCCCCATAAAAACAATGATTATAATTATTTAAAATATTTTTTAAAACAAATATTGGGACGTTTACGTAACGACCGTCCTTGTTCACAAACAGACTCAATCTGGGTCTCATGATCATTTTCTGCTTCTTGATAGTCGTCATCAGAACTCAAAGAAGTTCCCGCTTCATATAACTCTTTCCTTCTCTCTCTGGGTAAGTCGCGAGACGCGACGTCAGACATTGAGGTGTTGGACTGCGTTAATGAATCTTCGACGGTTGAGCGTGAAGATGGAGATTCCGAGCCAGCGCGGTGAGGTGACGTAAGCACTGGGCCCGGAGACGCGGCCGCCGGCGATGGAGAAGGTTGCAGGTTCACGTTAGGTGACGTCAGAGATTCCGATAATATCGGAGTGCAAGAC
>JAATLQ010017931.1:0-12527 GCA_013421005.1 Heliconius erato x Heliconius himera | reverse complement strand
CTCTACGCACTATACACTGATGAAATCACAACGCCCTAGCGAGTATCACTCAACGAGAAATCCTGCACGTGGTCCAGAACCTCATCGACGCAGGCGCCATACTAAGTGAGGAACACCACGCATCATCGCAACATAAAAATAGAAAGCCTGGAGGTACACATTGGTCGTCTAGCGTCCAACGCATTCCGCTGCGCCAATGTATCATCTGCACCTAAGGGGCAGCACTCCGTGGCATACCCGGCCGCCCGAGGTCAGACGTAAAACTACTTCCGAGGGACTTTCTATTCTCCTCCAAAACCGACTCGAGTCATGAGCCTTGCATTGAATCTTGGTCGTTTAAGATGGGCCTCCCTCAGGAAACCGAGGGTCTCTCCTGACTGAGTTGACCGCCTAAATGGCATTTGATAATCCTTCCAATTTCATACTGTGTCAACGCCCAGATGTCGTCGAAAGTTAATTTAGAAGCGATTGCACGTATTTTGGGGTTATCCAATAATTATAATGTATTTCTACGCGACATAGTTGGTTACATCTTTCGTTTAAGTATTTTTGGGTAAGAGAATAGTAGGTAGTCTGTTGTTTATAATTTCTTTCGTTAAAGTTTTCTATTGTTTGTGTCATTTGTTTAAGTGAGTTTTTTCAAACAATTGAAACATCCTTATTGGAACTACGAAAACGTGGGTTGAATTAAGGTTTAAATAATTTTCACATTAGTAATCTTAAGTGTTTTGCAAACATAGGTACATTGCATGAATAATTCCGTAGTTAAGCGGGCGAAGCCGCGAGCGGGTCGCTAGTTTCTTATATAGCACTACATCATTAATATTATATTTATTTGTTCTCACTTTACTGAGATGCTCAGATTGTAAACACTGTTGATTTTTTACACGATTAGAAATGTGCGGTGACGAAGGTGTAGATGATTTTGGATTCAAGAAATCTAAACGCGATCTCAGTTTGTGACCGAAAACCATTGTAGCAGGAGAAACGCCCGTGGCAGTGTGAATTGAATTCCGGTAGTCCATCAGATATTTATATAATTTTATCGTGACATCTTTTGATGTACGAGTTGACAAAAGACATGACTTAATTCCCTTTTTTACTACCTTTACGAAACTCTCTGCTTGACCGTTGCTGGGCGCGTGGTAAACCGGCGATGTTAAATGAGATATACCATTAGAAATACAAAAATTATTAAAAACTTGTGAACAAAAAGCTGTACCATTATCACTTACTATTGTATGAGGAACCCCAAATCTTGATATAAAATCACATAATTTAATTATCACCGCCGATGAAGTAGTACTTGACATACAATACGCCTCAACCCACTTAGTGTGCGCATCTACGATAATTAAGTAAACATAACCGTTAATTGGGCCCAGAAAGTCTATGTGTAACCTGTAAAAAGGGAAGGGTGGAAATTCCCAACGTACGGGCGGATTCTGCGGAGGAGAGGGACGCAGTTGGATACAAATTTCGCAAGACCCTATCATACTTTCTATAGCCTGATCTATTCCTGGGAACCAGAATCTTGACCGAGCTTCGGCTTTCGTCTTAACTATCCCTAAATGCGAATAATGCAATTCTTTTAAAATAATATCATGCAAACATTTAGGTAATACTACTTTGTGACCCCTCATGACACATCCATTTTCATATGACAACTGTGATTTACAAAAATTATACGTTTTTAGTTCTACATCACTTAATTTTGGCGGCCAACCGTTTAAAATGTAATGTATAACTTTTGAAAGAACCTTATCACGTTTTGTTTCCTCACGTAGCGTATCTAAGCTCACAGGCATACTGCCATCCGCTACGAAACAAACGTACGTAGCTCGGTCGCCCGACTCATATTCGCCACACTCCTCACTCGTAGGTGCTATAGGAAGGCTCGCTCGCGATAGATAGTCGGCGCAGTTATCAGTGCTACGAACGTATTCAATTGTATAATTATAATTACTAAGAAATAATGCGTACCGTTGTAAACGATTAGCCGACATCTCTGGCACTCCTTTATCCGGAGCGAAAATTGATAACAATGGTTTATGATCTGTTCTTAGAATAAATGGTTCAGACCTACCGTATAGGTACTGATGAAAACGACGAATTCCGTATATTATGGCGGTGGCCTCCTTCTGTATTTGAGCATATCGCTTTTCCGCGGAATTTAAAGTACGAGACGCAAACGAAATCGGTCTTTCCACTTTATCTGTACTTATTTGTGATAGTACGGCTCCCAAGCCACTAGGAGAAGCGTCTACTGTCAAAACAAGTTTCGCATTCGAGTCATAATGGGCTAAAACTTGCTCTGACGTCATTATTTTTTTTATACTTTTAAACGCCTTATCGTGACTATTATTCCAGTTCCACGTAGAATCTTTTTTTAATAACGCGTATAATGGATTTAAGATAGATGAAGCATTTGGTACAAAATTCCTATAATAGTTAATTAGGCCTAAAAATGACTGCAACTGGCTAACATTAGTGGGAACCGGTACTTCCGCCATAGCCTTAATTTTTTCGGGTGCTTTTTTTAGACCGTCTTTTGTTATTATGAACCCCAAATAACTCACCTCATTTTTAAAAAAACTACACTTATCTTATTGCAACGTTAAACCGGCGTCCTGTAACCTAGTCAGCACTGCGTGTAATCTCTCGAGATGTTCAGCTTTGTCTTTACCCGTGATCAAAATATCATCTAAAAGACAAAGCACGCCATCCATACCTGATAGTACTCCCTCAATAGCTCGCTGGAAAATAGCGGGAGCGCTTGCCAGACCAAATACTAGGCGCGTAAATCTAAACAACCCACGACTTGTATTAATACAGGTTAAATTTTTTGATTCATCATCTAAAACTAGCTGGTTATAAGCCATAGATAAATCGAGCTTAGTAAATTGTTGACCGCCGTGTATTTTAGAAAACAATTCATTTATCGTGGGAAGTGGATATTGTTCGACACGCAATTGTTTATTAATACTGACGGAATAATCAGCACACAACCTCTCTAATAGGCCTCCGATATGACAGTTACCGCGGATCCACTATCTATTTCAAATTTATATGGAATATTATAAATAACCACACTTTCTACCATGGGCTCCCCCCTAACTGAGCGGATATAAAAAAACTTACCATCATCATCATCGGCCTCACCTTTGTCACCGCCATTCACTTCCACAAAATTAACCTTATTACACACTTTGCGTAAGTGGCCTTTGACATGACACTTTTTACAAGTATAATTCGCGTACTTGCAATCGGCCGTTTTATGGTTATTGTAACCGCACACCCTACACGACACTTTTCCGACAACTCGATTTTTACCACTATTTGAAATTTTGTATATGTTTGTGTCCACCACGGTGTCAATACTGCCAGCGCTGACCACTGCCGCGGCCCGCGCGCAGCTCAAATTCTCTGTTAATTCGATGGCTCTCGCAAGTGTCAGCTCGGCAAGGTCTAGTGCGTACAACTTCTCTTTCTCAAACCCTGGACGCATGCCCATTATAAATTTATCACGCAGAGTTTCTTCAACATTAAGAAACCCGCAGTGTGCTGTTAACCCGCGAAGTCTTGCCGCCCATTGCGCATGAGATTCGCCAGGTTGTTGGGTGGCCGCATAGAAAGTGTGCCTTTCTGCAAATCCGACACGTTTGGGAGTGAAGTGATCATCCAGTAGCCGTAAAATCTCTTCCAGTGGTACATCCACAATATCTTTAGGCAACGCTAGATCTGCTGCCAGCTTATATGTACCCTCTGCGAGTGCGCTGAGAAGGATCGCTTTCCTCTTCCTTCCTGTTGCATCCGTCTGCTCATTCAATTCGTTTGCAATAAAATATTGCGATATTCGCCCCTTGTATGTTTTCCATGTATGTACATTATGGTCAAAGATATTTAAAATTCCAAATTGTACGGAAGACATCTTTTCTTTTGCAAAATGAGAATATGTGGGTAACACGTCGTCGCCACTGTTATGTATGCAATAAGAGGAGGACAAGTGAAACGATAGCCGGTTGACAACGCACTGCTTTATTATAATTTGCACTATCCTTTATAGTGCTGGACGCAGCCACGCACACATGCATATACATATATATAACAGTTACACTACACCACAGCAGCGATCAACCGAAAGGAAAGTGCAATAGCAGTCTTTTTCGACGTAGCACGCGTATTCGACCGCGTCTGGCACCCGGGCCTACTTCATTAAGTGCTCAGAGCCGGCACCCCCCAGCACATCGCGCATGTCTTTGCCTCCCTGCTTCAGTGACAAGAGATTTTGCGTGAGAATTGAGAGTTCGAGGTCTAGCAGCGACTCGATCGCTGTTGTTGTTCCCCAGCATTTTGTCACCTGATCTCTACGCACTATACACTGATGACATCACAACACCCTAGCGAGTATCACTCAACGAGAAATCCTTCAGGTGGTCCAGAACCTCATCCTCCGTCGAGTGACGACGAGGCGCCATACTACGTGAGGAACACCACTCATCACCGCAACCAAAAAATAGAAAGCCTGGAGGTATATATTGGTCGTCTCGCGTCCAACGCACTCCACTGCGCCAAAGTATCGGGTCACCTGCATCTAAGGAGCAGCACTCCGTGCCATATCCGACCGCCCGAGGTCAGACGTCTGACGACTTCCGAGGGACTTTCTATCCTCCTCCGAATCTGACTCATGAGCCTTGGATTGATCCTTGGTCGTTTAAGATGGGCCTCCCTCAGGAAACCGAGGGTCTCACCTGACTGAGGTGACCGCCTAAATGGCATTTGATAATCCTTCCAATACCCTCCCGCATCCCCCTTCCAGGTTGTCGCTTGAGACCACGGCCAGAGAACCGACGCCCAGATGTCGTTCAGAGCAACTACGGAGATGGACGAGAGAATGCTTCAATTCTGCGCCTGGCTCTATAGCAAAGTAAATTCAGAAACAATTGCACGTATATTGGAGTTATCCAATAATTATAATGTATTTCAACGCGACATAGTTGATTACATCTTTCGTTTAAGTATTTTTGGGTAAGAGAATAGTAGGTAGTCTGTTGTTTATAATTTCTTTCCTTTAAGTTTTCTGTTGTTTGTGTCATTTGTTCAAGACTGTTTTTTTTAAACAATTGGAACATCCTTGTTGAAACTACGAAAATGCAGGTTGCATTAAGGTTTAAATAATTTTCACATTAGTAATCTTAAGTGCTCTGCAAACATAGGTACGTTATATGAATAATTCAGTAGTTAAAGCGGGCGAAGCCGCGAGCGGGTCGCTAGTTTATTTATAATTTATTACAGATGGGACGCATGTTCGCGCACATGGACGATGGTGTCCCCCATGGCGGGCGCGCGCAGCACGTGTGGCGTGGCGGCGCTGCGCGGGCGCCTGTACGCGGTGGGCGGGCGCGACGGCGGCGCGTGCCTGCGCTCCGTGGAGTGCTACGACCCCGCCACCAACCACTGGGCCAACTGCGCGCCCATGACGCGCCGGAGGGGCGGTGTGAGCGTGAGTACTGCACCTCCCTTACAGATGGGACGCATGCTCGCGCACATGGACGGTGGTGTCCCCTAGGCCGGCGCGTGCCTGCGCCCCGTGGAGTGCTACGACCCCGCCACCAACCACTGGGCCAACTGCGCGCCCATGACGCGCCGGAGGGGCGGTGTGAGCGTGAGTACTGCACCTCCCTTACAGATGGGACGCATGCTCGCGCACATGGACGGTGGTGTCCCCCATGGCGGCGCGTGCCTGCGCTCCGTGGAGTGCTACGACCCCGCCACCAACCACTGGGCCAACTGCGCGCCCATGACGCGCCGGAGGGGCGGTGTGAGCGTGCGTACTGCACCTCCCTTACAGATGGGACGCATGCTCGCGCACATGGACGATGGTGTCCCCCATGGGGGGCGCGCGCAGCACGTGCGGCGTGGCGGCGCTGCGCGGGTTACCTCAGAACTTTTGAGTTGATGGCAAGCTAATGCTACAACAACCTTTCTACGATATTGAATTACTATGCCTGTTTGTTTTACTTTTTAGTTCCGTGTTTGATGTCTCTTTTTTCCCATTAGAGGTAATATTTATGCTCACTTTGTTTTCACTGGTAGACAAAACGTGACATAAATTTTAGCAACTCAACGTGCAATTTCCCCCAAAAAAAAATTTTTAAGCTGTTGCGAGTTTTGCAAATATTACGAAAATCGTTAATCAGAAAGGACTCTACTTCACACTCTGTTGAAACGGCTATATTTAAAATAAATAAACAATCTTGAATCATAATATTTATACTGAATAAAAGTTTTATGAAAAATTTGATGTGGCAATTTAAATGATAGAACATAAACATATAAAACCGATCTTTTATGAGCATAGATGGGAAACTATTACCACTTAAGTCGTTCTGAAGAGCAGTCAGCTAGTTTAATACTATTGAGTATTATTAAATCTTATTTTGAATGCAACCAGCATTATTAGATTGTTTTAAAACGATCGTGGGTGTAGGTGTGCGCGGCCAGCGGCTACCTGTACGCGCTGGGAGGGCACGAGGCGCCGGCCAACACCGTGGGCGGGCGCCTGGCCTGCGTGGAGCGCTACGACCCCGCCGCCGACTCGTGGGTGATGCTGGCGCGGCTGTCCTACGGCCGCGACGCCATCGGCTCGTGCCTGCTGGGCGACCGCATCGTGGCCGTGGGCGGCTACGACGGCGTGCAGTACCTGTGCGTGGTGGAGGTGTACGACGCGGAGGCCAACTGCTGGCGCAAGCTGGCGCCGCTGAGCACGGGCCGCGCCGGCGCCGCCGTCGTGTCCGTGCCGCCGCCGCGCACCCTCTTCTGATACCGCCGCCACCAGCTCGTCGTCTACGTCGTCGCCTAGCGCGCCCGCCACTCACCACGGCCTGATTACATTCAAATTGTTGTCTATCCTGCAAAAACTGGCGGATCATGAGTTTTTGATGCCCAATGAGTCTTAAATTCTCTCCCCAATTGTAATAAATCCTTTTCTAGCTAGATCTTCTCCTCAATTACTTATCGTGGTTAGCGACATTGGTTGTTTGGGTGATAAAGCTAAGCTATTATGTTAAACCTTAGATATATTATGCCTATTGTACTTAAATATAATGTTAATTGTGAAGTAATAAAAAAAGGCCGTCGTGACGCTTGTCAGTGACTCGATAGCGTCTGACTGTAAACGCAATGGTTGTGGGTTTGATCCCCACTTGAGATTGATATTTAAACTATTTTCATTTTCCCGCTTTGGTAGACAAAGAAGTGGCGTTGAGTTTCGCCACTCAACTTATCGGAATATCTAAAAAATAATCGGTTAACGTAGGTACCATAGTGACTTAAAACTATCTTTTCGAGCGCGGGAAAAAGCGTGAAGATGTTATTATAATGTTAATTGAAATCGATGAATGATCATTTGCTGGACTAAGAACTTTAGCGTTCACTACCTAAGTATTTAGTTTTATACTATATTACTAATTAGTACATTTGTGCTCATTTAGTTTTAGTTTTTACTGTAGTTGTGATAGTTATTTTTAATATGTGTTTTATTAGATATAGCGATATAAAAAATCCAAACAACCCGAAGACGGCGTTTTGTATCATTAGAAATATATAATGTTAAACGAGTAGTCTGAATTGATTAAAATACACTTGGTACAGGTATTTCTACTATAGATGTTAGTATGGTTTTGTGTCTCATTCATGTACATCTATATAATATGATTACTTGTGAACGAATTCATTCCTTTTTTTCATATATATAGTACATTTATTTACTTAAAGAATCTCGGAATCTTCGGAATCGCATCTTCTTATTTAGTTTCTCAAAAAACAAACAACGTATTCATTATCTACGCTGTTTATTTAGTTTATATTTTTTTGAAAATTAACATTAGTATAATTGACGTAACCCAACACCGCTCTGTGATAGATAAATTTATTAAAATTTATAATTTTCATCAAACTTTAGATTTTTTTTATTTGAGGCTAACCATAGTTGTTACGGATTACATTTGATTTTCTTTGAATTGATCTCAAAAAGTAAAAGAAAATAAATCACGGTAACAAATATTTTTTAAAAATTTCAAAATATTTATATTGAAATTTGGTTTAGGTATTAGATATGTCGTCTCATAATTAAGATAAAAAATAATTACGGTTGTTGTTGTTACATTAAAAGTTATTATTAACGCATACAAGTTCCAGCATTTAACGCTTACATCCATACATTCAACAACTCTTTGAGATTCTTTGCATTTTTATTATTTCTAAACATTTTATCCTAAGGGAATTTAACGGCATTTTTTATTTCACTTATTATTATTATTTTATATCAGCAAATATATCTTAATTTTTTATTGACTTATATATATTTATGATCTCATTGTATGCCTTTCAAGATCTTTGATATAATTTTATATTTAATAATTGTTTATTTTTAACTTTGGTTTCATAAAAGACTGTTTTAATTTTTATAGTATATATTATTATTTTAAATAATAATATTTTTTGATAAAATTTTATTATAGAATGGGTTCCTTTTCAACTAAAAAAAAAATGTTGTTACACTCAGACTCAAAGATATTGTTTATTTTCATAGTAATATCTACTCTACTTTTATCAGTAACATCTGATTAATCACATAACAGTAAATAGTTATAAATTTGGAAATTCCTTCTGCTTAGAAATCGTATTTTTTTTCATTTTTTCAAAAACTATTGTTTGTTATAATAAAGCTCTTAATAAATTCTGTTAATTATTTGTATAGTTTTTATTCACAATAATAATTTTATACATTTATTTAAAAATTAAAAATACATCACTTTTATTAAATTTAACCTACACTTTTATTAAGAGGCTTATAAGTATATATTTTTTTGTATTATATTAAAAAAAGTTGATTTTCCATTGGATTCAGTATTATTAAAATACACTTCACTTTTTTGGACTGCCTGTGATGTTAGCTATAGAATAATACTATATTATAAAACTTAATTTTAATGTATAGTTTTAATTTAGGTTTATTTTCTATGGTACAGTGATTATACATGGTATATATATGGTAATTTAAAATGACAGCGGTTTCTCATATAAATTGTGTTTCGTATTTAGTTTGTGGAATACGCTATGTAAATTGTGACGCTTATTTTAATTATCAATAACACTATGTCTATCATAATTATTGTTATTAAATATTTGCATTTCATGAGAACGTCGTGGTGCAGCGGCTACGGCATCTGTAAATGCGACGGCTGTGAGTTCAGTTCGCGCTCGGCGGAATGAATTATTGCCCCGTCCTCATTCTGGTCAGACAAAATGCGGCGTAGAGTACCGCAATGTCTCGAAAAGTTAACCTACCCTGCATTATATATAACAGTGTGAAGTAAAAATATATACTTACATTCATTTTATGAGATTCCAAAGTCAAAAATCTGATCTCAGATCAGAATCAATATTTATACCTGTACTGTGTGCTGAAAATCATTTAGTGTATAAAAGAACGTTCTGCGACGTTATTTAAAATCTAAAATTTATAAATCTCTTTAGAAAGAAACATGTTAGAGGTATTTTTGAATTAAATATTAATGAACAGAAAACTATTTTCATATTGTAGTTATCGATGTGTAAATGTAACAAAACTCGATGTCTACATAAAAAATATTATTATTAATAGTAAACCATTAATTATTTGATTTACGCCAAAAATCTCGAATTACTTTGTGATCTTCAACTTTAATAGTTTAAATGTGTCTATAGACTGAATAAATGGTGAATATGGTCCAAAATTTCCTAATAATGTCTTTTGACTTGTTAAATTTGACAAATTAGTAGTATTTTTAGTGAAGTAAAATATATGAAAATGTATAATACGTGTTTTATTTCTTTTTCCATAAGAACAACAGTATCACACGTAAATCTATATTTATTATACGTCGATGTAATATTAAGAATATATTTACAAATTAAAACGTACATGCTAACAAATTATAAGCCAACTTTGAAACTTGTGCTCTCAAGTTTTATAATGATTTATTACATTTTAAGCGATCGAACTGTTCTATATTATACTTATTTAGAAAACATATAGAAATATGAACGTAGCGTGAATCGAACCCACGCCTCCTGGAAACCGACCATGCGCTCTGACCACTAAGCCATACGTTTTCATCAAGCTACGTCGAAATTTTTATACCCTTGTTACAACGTTCATTTCGTTCGTTGTCATTGTAACAAATTACTTAATATAACGAATATTTTTTGATTCCCTTCAGTATTGACAAATCGAGGTTGGAAAAAAGATATTATAATTTTGTAATAAATAAATAATAAAATACCGAAAACGGGGACACTTACCTTAGCTCAATAAAAACTTAAAGCAAAAATAAGATTCATGTGTATAGAAATCTAACTGAGGCAAAGGAGTGCAAGGGGAGTTATGCAACGATATGCAAGTTTAGATTCCAAAATAATATAGAACATTTTTAACAAAGTTTTTATTTACACTTAGGAAAGAAAAATACTTATTTAGAAAACGTATAAAAATTTGAACTCCTCCTGGAAACCGACCAGGCGCACGCCTAAGCCATACGTTCTCATCAAGCTATGTCGAAGTTTTTATACGCTTGTTACAACTCATTTATGTTGTTCCAAGGTGTGAAACAAAGTGATATGGGAGTGAAAGTAGGTGACCTGAATGTGAATTGCCTGCTGTACGCAGGTGATGCAGTGCTTATTGTATCATCAGAATGCGAGTTGCAGGCATTGGTCACCACTCTGAAAGAAGGGTGTGAATATAATGGTCTAAGCCTCAATGCGAATAAGACAAAAGTTCTGATTTTTGAAAGAGATGAAGAAAGGACGGAATGCAAGATCAGTGTAAATAGTAAGATATTAGAACAAGTGAATGAAGTGGTATACTTGGGAACTATGTTCAGTGGAGATGGAAGATACGAGATGGATGTGGAAAGGCGTATTGCCGCCGGTAACAAGGTTAACGGAACCTTAGCTGCATTGATGAGACGGCGAAACGTCAGCACAGCTGCGCCTTTGGCCGTACACAATGCAGTTTTGGTACCGACTCTGTTACAAGGCAGCGAAACGTGGGTATTACAGAAGAAGAATGAAAGAAAGATGAATGCTGTGGAGATGCGATCTCTTCGTAGGATATGCGGAGTCAGCTTAGCTGATCGAATCCGCAATGAAGAGGTACACAGAATGGCAGGTACTAGCGAGGATGTCACAGTGAGCATGAATAAGAACGTGCTCAGCTGGTTTGGGCACGTCGAACGAATGAGTGATGAAAGAATGGCAAAAAAGATTTATGATGGAAAAGTGAGCGGTAAGAGAGGTAGGAGGAGACCTCGGTTGACCTACGAAAACACAGTATCAAAGATACTGGAGAAACGTCACGTAAAAAGCATGAGGACCCCCCGGAGGGCATGTATGAAGAGGTTGATGACAGTGGACGAGGCGAAAAAGGTATGTAGAGACCGTAGCGTTTGGCGCTCCGTTCTCTCTGACTATCCCGCTAGGGATAAAGCATGAAGTTATTTTAGTTTAGTTTAGCATCTCTGTAGGGAGATTTTTATAAATTTCCGCTACCCAACGATAATTACTAAGAATTACCGTCTGGCAAGAGAGAATGCTATTTATTAAATACTAGCGGCCTGCTCGCGGCTTTGCCCGCTTGAATTACATGATTATACATCTCTATCTATACTAATATTATAAAGAGGTAAGATTTGTATTTTTGTATGTATGTATGTATGTTTGTATTGTTTTCACACGACAACTATCGGACCAATTTCAAAAATTCTTTCGCTATTAGAAAGCTGCATTTTCACCGTCCCACATAGGCTATATTACATTTTAAAAAAAAATAGGGATCCCTAAGAAAAATGTAATAATGTAACCCAAGGTGTGAAGAAATTGATCTAAAAAATTTTATCTGCGAAAACTATTGATGATAGAACAAAATAATGTTCTACAGTATTATAGAACGCATCAATACCTATAAAAAAGTCCGCGATACCATATGTCCAACTACTATAGTTATGACAATATAACTATATTTTTATATTTTATAAGTTGATGAAAGTGCCGGCAATAATCAAACCATTTTATGAATAAAATGCATTAATCCTTATTCTATTAAATGATATTTTATTAAAGATAATTTCAATATGTGTAAAGTACTTTTTACATTAACTAAATCGGACGATCCATTCAAAATATATAACGAATTTAAAAATATCACTCTAAAGAAAATCATGAAATAATAAAAAATGCGGAGTGTAGCCTCGCGCACCATAGCGAGTAAGTAACTCTGCAGAGTGGGGGGAAGTTGCATCGGTATCACTAACATCATTGACTTCATTAACTCTCCCAACTCTCCCAACTCTCCCAACTCTCCCAACTCTCCCAACTCTCCGAAAACTCCCAACTCTCCCAACTCTCCCAACTCTCCCAACTCTCCGAACTCTCCCAACTCTCCCAACTCTCCCAACTCTCCCAACTCTCCCAACTCTCCCAAC